>LGRX02000644.1:0-96859 GCA_001247695.2 Cymbomonas tetramitiformis | reverse complement strand
CCTCCTCCACCTCCTCCATCTTCTCATCTTTGGGCTTTGTCAACGGATCGGTCCTTATTTTCTTATGTGAAACCTCAAGTGCCGTCGCTTCGCGTCTACGTGTTCTCGCCACATGTAACATTTGACCGTTCATCCTATCCAGGCAATCCCGAACCTCCTGTACGGTGTCGGGAGTCGCTTCTATTTTTATCAACTGGTTCAATACTTTAGAGAGAGTAAGTTCGATATCGCAGATTTGCTTAATGCATGCTGCGATAAGATTGTACATTATTCTTTGGTTTTTTAAGCTTTCGTCGAAATCTGTAGCTTCAGCATTGCTTTTTATCTGGTCGTAGATTTCGACGATTTTGTCACACACACCTTGAGTGGTGGTATCAGAATAATTCACATTAGCCGCGAGAGTAGATATATCTTCAATATTTTTAAAAAAAGCCAAACTTGCATCGATACTATCGGGTGTGACCGAGACCGCGTCGTCGCGGAGAATACGCTCTTTAGCTGTCTCTACCGTAATACGCAAAGGGGTGCCAAATGTTCTTTGTACGAGCGTCACTTTTGCAGAAGTGGTTGCCGTTTCGTATTTGTTTAAAAATGTGAGAGTCTTCTTGCTCGGTAAGAGACTACGCTTAAAATAAAGGGCGATATCGGTCTTTGAAGACAATACAAGCGAAGGCGTGTATAAGTTTGGAAAGTATTTCAATAGACGGTTTCTGAAATCGACGAGTCGCAAATGAGCTTTGCTGTAATTGACGTCGCATTCAGCCTCGTTACTCGAAAGAGTGTGTGCTTGGTATGCAGATTGTACCTTGAGCGGGTTCGTTCGTATCAATGCAGTAGCATCGATCCCGAATTCGAGAAGCTTATAAGTATTCTCATCACGCGGTCCTCGATAATCAAAATCTTCAAACCCGTGCGTATGTATTGTAAGCATCGGCTCCTTCCACGCGTGTGAACACATTCTGTTTCCACGGTATAAATTTTGGTAATACTCTGTAAACGTCGCGCAAAAAAAGGGTGAATGGGTGAATGGGCGAATGGGTAAATGGGTAATTCACCAAGTGAAAATACAAAACGGGCCTCAAAATATTTTCATGTGAAAATACAACGACGCGTCCCTCTTCCGGAATATCCCCGCACCCCCCTCCCCGACAAGTGAAATAACACAACGGGCCCCGGAAATACTGAAAATACACTTTGGTCTCCTTTTGTTAAAAAACGCACCGTCACCTCCCCGATAAAGTGAAAATGCAAATCAGGTGAAATACAACAAGTGAAAATACAATGACGCGTCCCTCTTCCGGAATATTGCACTCTCCCCGGACAGTGAAATAACACATGGGTCTGAAATATTGAAAACACTTTCGTCCCCTTTGTAACAATGCACCGTCATTCTCCTTCGAAAAAAGTCAGATCAGTGAAAACAACAAGTGAAAATAGAACGACGCGTCCCTCTTCCGGAATATCGCCGCACCCCTTCCCCGACAAGTGAAATAACACAACGGGCCCCGGAATTTCTGAAAATACACTTTGGTCTCCTTGTGTAAAAAAATGCACCGTCACCTCCCCGAAAAAGTCAAAATGCGATTCAGGTGAAAAACAATAAGTGAAAATACAACGACGCGTCCCTCTTCCGGAATATCGCCGCACCCCCCTCCCCGACAAGTGAAATTCCACAACGGGCCCCGGAAATTTTGAAAATACACTTTAGTCTCCTTTTGTCAAAAACTGCACCGAGGCCACTCCGAAAACAAAAGCGAAGCGAAAGAGTGGAAATACAGAATATTTATGTATTTATAGGTGAAAATACAATGTGTTTTCATGTCTCACAGAAAATATAACAATGACAACCCCAGTCACCAAGTGACAACAAATAAGAAACTGATATTGAGATAATATGAAATCCGTGCTAATTATTTATTAAACATAAAATTATTGTCATCGATGACGATATTTCTAGGTGCTGAATTTGTTTTTATGTTTCTAAACTTTATTCATAAAATAGAAAAAAAATTGTCATCGATGACGATATTTTCAGGTTGCATGAAAACATCAACTTATAACAACAACCTTGTCATCGATGACGTTTTTCTCACTTCTTGTAAAATTGTTCGGTAAACAAATGAATACCTTGAATAAACGCCATAAATAATTATGTCAACAATATTACAGTTTCCGATGTCAACAACATTACAGTCCATCTGTTAAAGTTTTCAATGCAACGCTGATTAGGACTAGTCCAGTTTCAGATTAGAAAGTCGCTGGAAGAATCTTTAAGATATAATCTTGCAAGACTCCTTTAAGCTACTATTTTGCCTATTGTTAATTAAGCCGCACGTCGCAATGAAACGTCTGCGCAATTACCTGATACTAATAAGCTAGCGAAATAGTATCCATTTGCGCCGCGGTTTGTTCCGTGCTTATTATAAAGACTTACACGGGTTGATAACGTGCACGCTGCGTAATTAGAGACTTGTTCTAAAGTCTTTAACGCAAAGCTGATTATTATGACCGGTCCAGAGTCTGTGCCGTTTTAAAAGTCACTAAGATTCTTATGGATCCGATCTTGTAAGACTTCTTAAAGAAGCGCTATTTTGTCTAATTTGCCGCACGCAATAAAAAGTCTGCGCAACTAGCTGATACTTATAATGAGCTATGGAATCACTATACGATTGCGCCGCGGTTTGTTGCGAGTTTATCGTAAAGACATTGACGGTTAAATAACTTAGAACGCTGCGTAACTAGAGACTTTAACTGCCGAAATCTGTAACGTGAAAGTGACTCATCGAGAAAACAAACGTCCTTGATCGGTCACGGACAGTTCCGTTATCTTTTAAAGAACTGCGGAAAGTCCATCAACGATGATGGAAAGAACCGTCATCGATGACGAAGCAGCGTAAAAGACTTAAATTAACTTGGTAAGACAATGTAAGTTACTAAAAAGTCTGTCATCGATGACGATGTTATGACGACTTTCTGTCATCGATGACAGAAAGCTGGACTATTGATAATTTTAACGTCTTAAATACTCAATAGTCCAGCTTTCTGTCATCGATGACAGAAAGTCGTCATAATATCGTCATCGATGACAGAAATTTTAGTTACTTAAATTGTTTTACCAAGTTAATATAAGACTTTTGCGCTGCTTCGTCATCGATGACGGATCTTTCCATCATCGTTGATGGACTTTCCGTCGCAGTTCTTTCAATGAAAGATTACGGAACTGTCCGTGACCGAACACGGACTTTTTTTTTCACGGTGAGTCACATTCACGTCACAGATTTCGGCAGTTAAAGTCTCTAATTGCGCAACGTCTTTAAAGTTAATACTAAACCGTTAAGGTCTCTAGAATAAGCACGCAACATGAACCTCGACGCAGTCCGATACTATTTCGGTAGTCATTAATATCAGCTATTTGCGCAGACGTTTCAATGCTTGCGGCATGCACGAAACAATAGGCAAAATAGCGCTTCGTAAAGGAGTCTTGCAAGATTAGATCTTAATGAGGCTTCTTCGAGGTGACTTTTTTAATCTTGAACTGGACTGGTCCTTATTGCCACCTTGCAGCCTAGCAGCTTCTGTTTTCTATTATTATTTCTATAATTTCTTAGTATAAGCGTTTAGATCGCATTGACGCTGCCACCTTCTAGCCAAGAAGGTTCTGTTTTCTATTTTTAATTTATATCACAAACTTAACACATACTTTAAATAGTTTAACCTTTACACAAGGCTGGATTTGTAGTTTCATTTTTTCTTTATTTCACTTTATATTATTTCATGACAGTCATTATTTGTGGTGTTTATTCGCGGTATTTATTTGTTTAGTGAACTATTTTACAAAAAGTGAGAAAAACGTCACCGATGACAAGCTTGTTGCTATAACTTGATGTTTTAATGCATCCTAGAAATATCGTCACCGATGACAAATTTTTTCTACTTTATAAATAAAGTATAAAACAATATTTTTTTTTCAGCACCTAGAAATATCGTCATCGATGACAATAATTATATGTTTCAAAAATAATTAGCACGGACTTCTTATTATCTCAATATCAGTTTCTTATTAGTTGTGAATGGTGACAAGGGTTGTCATTGTTATATTTTCTGTGAGACATACTTATTCTGGAAAAAGGAAACTTCCTTTTTATTTTCACTCGGTATTTTTCACCTGATTTGCATTTCGACTTTTTCGGGGAGGTGTCGGTGCATTTTTTCACAAAAGGAGACTAAAGTGTATTTCCAAAAATTTCGGCGCCCGTTGTGTAATTTCACTTGTCGGGGAGGGGAGTGCGGTGATATTCCGAAAGAAGGACGCGTCCTTCTTTTTTTCACTTGTTGTTTTTCACCTGATTTGCATTTTGACTTTTTCGGGGAGGTGTCGGTGCATTTTTTCACAAAAGGAGACCAAAGTGTATTTTCAGTATTTCCGGGGCCCGTTGTGTAATTTCACTTGTCGGGGAGGGGGGTGCGGTGATATTCCGGACGAAGGACGCGTCCTTGTATTTTCACTTGTTGTTTTTCACCTGATTTGCATTTTCACTTTATCGGGGAGGTGACGGTACATTTTTGAACTAAAGGAGACCAAAGTGTATTTTCAGTATTTCCGGGGCCCGTTGTGGAATTTCACTTGTCGGGGAGGGGGGTGAGGTGATATTCCGGACGAAGGACGCGTGCTTGTATTTTCACTTGTTGTTTTTCACCTGATTTGCATTTTCACTTTATCGGGGAGGTGACGGTGCATTTTTTAACTAAAGGAGACCAAAGTGTATTTTCAGTATTTGCGGGGCCCGTTGTGGAATTTCACTTGTCGGGGAGGGGGGTGCGGGGATATTCCGGAAGAGGGACGCGTCGTTGTATTTTCACTTGAAAATATTTCGAGGACCGTTTTGTATTTTCACTTGGTGAATTACCCATTTCCCCATTAACCCATTCACCCATTCACCCTTTAAATGCGATATGCTCTGTAAAATCTTTAGGCTTTCCGATAAAATGAATATCCGTCACACCTAAAAAGTCTGCTCCGGTGATGGAATTGTCCGTAAACAAAACGTCTATGTAGGTGGGACAGCCTTTATCACCGGGAGGACATACTAAATAGCGCGAAGATTCGATCGTCCCAAACAAATCGAAAGAATTCGTTTTGTGTGCATCAGCACCACGTACGATGGTAAATTTGATGTCATGCTTCCTGTCTGGATTCCGATACAAATCGGGATGTTCCCTGAAGATTGTCGAACCTACGTCAAGGAAACCATAAGTATCGAAACTGTGAATTTGAAGCGTGGCTTTTATACTACCGCGTATGACTTCCAAGAGGGCATCGTTCTGAATATTCAGACCGTCGGCGTCTCTCTTGAAAAAAACAAGTTGTCTCGCTCTGGGCTTCGACCCATCTCCTTGAATCGATTCGTGATGCACCTGTGCAATTTTTTGAAGGGTCTGTTCAAAAAAGGCAAGGTCCTGAAGAGCACCTCCCTTGAGAGCTACACCTTGTATAAACTTCATGTTTATAGACAGGCTCTTGGGCAAATAGTCGACGTAAGAGACGGTAAGAGGTGTACGAATTGTTAGAGCAACCGACTTAATAGCATTGCTTACCCCCTCCATCGAAAATTGGAATGGCGGAGCCGTTTTCGTCATTGACGCCAATTCGTGTATTCTGTTAAAATCTTTGTACGTGTCACACGGTGTGGCCGAGATCAGCACTAGACGAAGCCGCATTCCTCCACGGTTACCGTTGTCCAAGAATTGTTGGATGTTGTATTTCAAAGATTCAAATTTAGAGTCGTCTCTCAATATCAAATGAATTTCGTCAATAATAAGCAGAATCCCGTATTCATCGGACCTGAACGCTTGTACAGGGTTTAAAAGATTTTTCGTGAATGTAGTTAGTTTTGCGTAGTTTTCGGATAGTAACGATATGTAGCTATGGTTCTTGTCCGGATTGATCGGTCTCCGAACGGCAGTGCTTTCTACAAAGTTCGTTCTAAACGAACCGTCCGCGTCGAAAAGATTGTCGTCGCCATATATGTTTCGCATACGCTGGTATACCGTTTCCAAATTATCTGGGCCAATAAGCACCAAAAAGAAATTCGTGGAAGCTCTGTCGCGAGCAAACAATTCGCGTATCAACATACTGATAGTGAAGGTTTTACCGGTTCCCGCGCCGTGATATAGCAAAATGGTATGCGATTGCAAGTCTATAGTTTTCATTGACCCTATTATGTGTTCGATGCTGATCACTTGCCACGGAAAGGTCGGAGATTTGCTTTCCAAAAAACGGAGAGGCTGCTCTCCAGCCGTCTTTTGAAACGTAACCACTTCAGCACACGAGGATGAATATGTCTGGTTTGAAAACAGTTGTTTGAAAAAAGGTGTCTCCTCTGCAAGCTCCTTCACTCGTTCGGTAACAGATCTCCGCAGCTTGTCAATGTCGAGCTTGGTGGTACCAAAATTGTACATTGTTGGAATCGTTGAGTCTTTGATTTGAAATCCCGGCTTCTGAAGCTGCAGCGCTTGTATCGCTCCGCGAGCGTCGTAAAGAGCTCCTTCTGGAAATAGTTTACAACAGTTGGTGGCCGCGGCATCGCCGCATACATTTTCACATATGCCACGAGTAGAGCTAGTTCCTTCGACATACGTGTACCCGTGCGGACACTTTTCGAAGTCGAGTTCTACGTCACCGTTCGGAACTATCGACATTTCTAAGAGGGCTTGGGTAGCAGCGTTGTGTGCTTCCACTACGGTGATCTCGCCAGGGAACCCTCTTACACGTATCATTTTAACCGAATGGTTTTAGGGGGATCGATAAGCTGGGAGGTGTAAGGTGGACGCTTTTAGTTTTTTTACGTGCTGCGAGCCAATATAGACCGACTTGATAAATATTTGTTTGTATCGACCAACCCGCGTGTATTTATACTTGCGATGCTGCAATTGCGGGTTCAAAAGAACGTTCGCGGTTTCTCTGCGGCACATTCTATCATCGCAGCCTCCGAGCGATCGCAACCAACACGAGTATATAAATTTCGACCCCTTCCGAAAATCGACTCTTTAAAATGATTCGTGCACTGCCCGATCGCGTGTGCCGTAACTGGTGCAACAGCGTTGCTCGAAGAATGAAACCTTCGGACGCGAGCGGTGTACTTCGTCATACAATTGGAATTGTGCCGGAAAGGGGAGTGGTCGCACTTATGCGCGCGTGCTTGACGCCAATTCGAAGAGCACCGCACTCGTATCGATCGAAACGAAATATCGACAGGAACCTGTAATTCTGGACACGATCGGCGAAGCACGCGTAACCCGGAAAGACTCGAGGCGAATCATGCGGACTTTGGAAATGTCGGGGCCGAGCGAGAGCGACCCGCCGTCGGACGACGATCGAGACGTCTCGCTGGCGTGGAAGGACCTGCTGCTGGTGCACGGCTTTCGACGCTCCGAGGACGACGAGACGCCCAAGGAGTCGGCCGCCGCGCGGAGCGTCAAGCGCGCCAGGGGTGAGCCGGACTCTTGGGACAACCTCGGGAGCATCCCCGTGGAGCTCTCGACCGATCCGCCGCTCGTCAGCATCCTGCGGCTGTTGGAGAACTCCAACATGCTGCACGTGTGCGGGAGCGGCTCCAAACCGCTCGAGCGCAAGCGAAGCGAGGCGATGTACAGCGACGTCAACGACGTGATCCACACCCAGACCTTCAGCTACGAGTCCAAGATCCTCACGGAGAACGTGGAGATCCGTCTGCCGAACGGCGGCACCGCGCGCAGCATGCCCTGCTTCTTCGGCCAGCGCTGCCAGGGGATGTCGCCGCAGATCAAGGGCCACGAGCGGACCGGGGGCGTCATCCTCAGGGAGTACATGAACCCCAAGGAGCTGGACGTCTTCCACACGACCGGCGCCCTTCCTCTCGAGCGACGGCCTTGCCTCCTGTGCATGCGGTCGCAGATCCACTACGCGTACATGTGCGTGGTGCAGTCGTCGCACCACTTTCCGAACCCGTCGGTGCTCATCAACGGGTTCGTCAACCCGCGAGACGTCGCGGACGGATACTCGTCCGACTTCATGATCCCGAGGGAGGAGCGGCCCACCTTTCGGGGCCTGGCGGGGTTTCTGTGCGTGGCGGAGAAGCACCTCCTGTCGTGGCGACGCAACAACGGGGTGTGGGAGATCGACCAGTCCAAGCTGCGATGGGTTCCCTCGGAGACCGTCGCGGTGAACCACCAAGAGCCGTCGCTTTTTTGAGGGCGCGTGACACGAACCGCGGGGACTTCCAAACCCGCCTACGCAAAACGAATTCACCCTCCGTCGAGTCCGAGCTGATCGACCGAGCAGTGAGCGTGTCACGCGCGTACTTCACACATCGCGTAAACAACATAGAGGAACTCACCGACCGAACGCAAGCGGACTACCCGCGGGCGCAGGAGCGGCTCGCGCAGCTCCTCGAGGCGCACGGCGGGGACCTTCCGACTCACGTCGAGCGCATGCTCTACGTGCTGCTGGATCACTTCGTCGTCTCCGATCTGCGTCGTCGCACGCGCGATGCGACGACGACGAGGGTGCTGTGTGTCGACACCCTTCCGGACATCACGGAGTGCGTGCAACGGGCGTTTCTCTCGCGGGATACGACCGGCCATCGCAGCGGCGTTCTCGCGACGTCCGGTCGCTCCTTCTCCGAGTGCGTCTCCCACATCCTGTGCAAGTGCGTGCCGCGAGCCTGCCACATGCGTTCGCTGACGACGATCCTGAACCGGTACACCAAGGACGCGCCGCCGCTGCTGGACCTGCTGGTGGACATCGTTCGGTGCGGGCTCCTCGGCAGCTTCGACGACGGCAACGCGCGGGCGTGCCTCGTCGTTCGCCGCGCCGTGTACGAGTCGGCCGCGGTCATTCGAGACATCCTGTCCGCCAACTTTTCCAAAAACTCCGACGACATGTTTCTGCTCTTCTGCATCCGCGAGTACATGCACGCCACCGTGACGCGTTGCGGAGCGCTCGACGCGGTCATCGCCACCTTCATGCCGGCGTGGCGGACGCTCCACGCGAGCGTCGCGACCGTCGGCGATAGCTGCCGCCTGACGAGCTCGAGTCAGCTCACGCCGTCGAACCTCGCCCTCCTGCGAGAGGAAGAGGGCCGCCGTCGCGTCTTCGCGCAGCACGTGCAGAACTGCGGCAACTACATGCGCATGGCCAACCGAAACTTGCCTCGGCTGCCTCTGCCCCATCAGCTGCGGATCGTGATCCCCTTCACCCCGCAGCCCTGCCTCGGCAGCGGCCTCTTCGACCCGTGCCATCTGCGAAAGGGCATCGCCAAGGGCGTCGTCCTTCTCGGCGACGACGCTCCGAACGAGGACGGTCACCGAACGGACCGCTCCGATCCGACGGAGGTGCTCGTAAGGGTGAAGGGTCAACTGTCGCGCCTGTGCCGGGCGGGGATCGAGAAGGAGGGGACGCTCACGATGGAGGCGTCCGAGAGGGCCTTGCTCCGCAGTCACACCGCGCCCCTCGCGCAGGCGCTCATCGCTCGGAACGTGCCGAGCCTCGTGCGCCTGCCTTTGGAGGTGCGGAAGGCGCAGATTCGCGCCCTTCGGCGCCGACAGGCCCACGCGCCCTCGCTGGCGTACGACGCGCGAGAGCGAAGCGAGGCGAGCGTCCTGTACGTGTGCCTCTTTTGCGGGAAGGTGAAGAACATCATGGAGAAGGGAAGCTCCGGTCTCGACATGGCGGTCTTCGACGACCACGACGGCCGCGTGTACTGCGCGGAGAAAAGCTGTTCCTCGTGCGCCGAGGTGCCCCTCCTCCGCGTGGTGCTCACCGACGGCCGGTCGACCGAGAGCTTCGCCTGCATCTTCGACGACGTGGCGCACGCGGTGTGTCCAAGCTGCGGTGAGATACGGAGACTCGACATGCTGCGCCTGCTCTCCGACCGACCCTCGGAGCGCGGATGCGACGATTGCATGGCGAGCGAGCGTGAAGAGGATGCGACCAACGAGTCCTCGCGCCGTAGACGGAAGCACGGCGCGCTTCGACCGGCGCTCGTATGCTTTCACTGCGGGGCGAAGGTGAACGCGCGAGCGAAGGCGATACGAATCCGCCACACGGAGGAGCCGACGGGGGAACGCACGGTGCGCGTGTGTCTGAACCACTCCAGAAGCTGGATGAACAAGGAGCTCTCGGAGGATGGAGCGATCGACATGTCCGGGGAGGAGTTCTTGAGGTGCATCAACAACAGCGCGAAGCACGCACGGACGAACACGGAAACCTACTCCCGGCGCAAAAATAGATAGCGGTCGTATATCATCATGCTCGCGAAGGTGTGCGACGAACTTCGGGATATCACAAAATATTAATAGCGGATGTTTGAAAAGGTGACGGAGTTCGATGTAGCGATTTGGAAATGATAGGGTGACCGCTTCCATTGTCGAGGTACCTGCCGGCATTCTCTAGCACCTCGCACGAAGTGACTCCTAATCGGCGTACCGGCGCCTCCCGAACATCGAGAGGTTGCGAAGTCGCGTGCGGTCGGCGTCAGCGGATGCCGCCATCACCTTTTTCGTGCGCCGTGTTCGTTTCGGATCGTCTCTCGCGGGTTCGTCTGATAGCGATTGTCCCGCGAGGAGTCATCTTGATCGGGCCTTTTGCGAGCGAGCGCGATCGACAAACCGATACGCGGCGGGAGAGGGTCGCGCCGGGACGGCGCGACTCGTTTATTTGCCTGTCGAAAACGAAACCGGCGCGTAAGCATCAACGACCTCGCGAAACGCTTCGAACGTGCGACTCTCTCACCTCAGTTAGTGTGCGCGGCTCCTACGGGTGACGCGGTCCGATCCCCGAAGTAGGGCATACTTGTGGTGGGCGCTTTCGGGCCCTGCGATGAATGCGTCGTCGCTACGCGTTCCGCGGAGTCCGACATTTTCCCCTTGCCCGCCTTTGACGAGTAGGTCCCTTGAGCATCCACGCACATCGACATGTTGCGGATCGACGCGCGTTCGAACGGTACCTCCGTTAAACGCGCGCGCATATATATACCTCGTTAATTTACATTTACCGACAGAGTCAAAAAAACTAAAGGCGGGCACGGTGAAGCTCGACCCACTTGCGTCGTCGCGCGACCTCTGTCCGCCTTACCGTCGAGGCGTTTCCTCGCATCGAACTCGGTCCGTTCGACATCGCGACCGCGCACGTCTCGGCGGATCGAACTTCCCCCGACCGTCACCCTTGTGAACCGATGGCGCTCCACACGTTCGACATGCAACAGTCCTCGTCGCGCGGGGTGGAGGCGCTCGCCGTTCTCGCCGTCGCGTCGAGGATCATCAGGTGAAAGCAAGCGACAAACGCTCGCGCGTGCCCCCAGACCGTCCGCTCCTCCGTCAAACGACCGTTCGGAGCCGCGTGGGCCAGAAGCGTGCTTTCGAAGTCCCGAAGCACGGAGTCTATGACGGCGCTTCGAAGGGCGAATTCCCGGGCCTCGCCCCATTGCAGGTGTATGAGGCGGTGCTCCAACTTCACGTTGGGCGCGTCCTTGCTCGACACCTCCGGGTGCGCTCGGATCAGGTTGTCGTACACGGCAAAAGGATCGTCGCCCATGACACCGGAAGCCGGAACGTACCGATCGGCGTGCGTCGATGAGCGGCACCACCTCCGAATGAGAAAGCACCACCTCGTCGAGGCACTTATAGTAAGGAGAGACTCGCGGCGGCCGCCGCCGAAGCGCGCGGCGGCCGACGCGGTTTCGTCTCACTGCATCGTCTCGCTGATGTGCGCGTTGAGGAGGAATTCGCCGAAGCATCGCAGTCCGTCCGCGGTCGCCCAGAACAAGGGTAAGCAGCCGCGATACCTCGGCCGGAGAGAGACGCGCACCGTGAAATCGCCGCGCTCTCCACCGGGATCCACCGCGAGCGCCACTCTGACGGGCCAGAAGCGTCGATGGAAGGGCTCGGCCGTCCTCGCGAACATCCACGCGTTGGTTTTGATGTGCCATTTCAAGCAGGCGAGCGTATCGGTGGGTGCGTAACGGTCGCCGCCGGTCTTTAATCCGGGCCACGCGTCCGTTTCGACGTCGCGAGTCCAGATCCAGAATTGGGACATGTACTCCCGCGTCGCTCGCAATTTCTCCTTCTCGTCGCACCAGTGAAGCGCGGTGGAGATTTTGAAAGAGACGGAGTGCTCCCGGTGCACCACGTCCTCGAAATTCACGAAGGGTAGCGCCAGAAGGCGACGAAAGTTGCTCACCGAGCGATCGTCGCAGGTCTCCCGAGCGCGCAGCACGTTCAGGAAGTCGTTCTTCACCGTTGTGATCAACCGATGCGTCAACGCGTTATCCAAGGGCCGCCGGAGTTTTCCCTCGCGCCTCTCCGAAAGGGTGCGCAGTTCGTGCCTCTCGCACAAGGCGTGCAGTTCGTGGAGGCAGCAGGTCTCGGAACGCACAAACCGATTCACCTCGCGTGTTATCACGCCGGAGATGCTGTTCGCGCAGGCCGTGATGAAGACGTCGCAGCCGAGGTATTCGAACATGCGAAAGTGCGACACGAAACTCTCGGTCTTCTCGCATATCCGAGAAACGGATTCCGAAAGAGTGTGCCGATTGTACAGCACGTTAAGCAACGTCTCGAACTCTCTCGCACCGAATGATCGAAACTCGAATCGTCGCTCGTTCGGAAAGAGGGAAAACACCTCCCGAAGGTGCGTCGAGGCGCACGCCAGCATGAAACGGTGACAGTCGTACTCCGCTACGGGCGTCGCGCTTTCGTCCATCAGGCGAACGCGCGCATCGGAGAGCGGATCTCTGCCCCCTCGCTCCGGGACTTGAAACGCAAAGGTAGGCCGGTTTTCGGGAGCGAGCATTTCGAACCGAGCGCGAAGCGCGCGCGGTGCCGTCGGACACACTCGCGTCACCTTCCGGACTTCATTAAAAATACATGTTTGAGGGTTTCGAGCTTTTACGGGCAAGCCGGCGACCTAGGTGGCCAATGCGAAGAGCTCTTCGTGGGAGGACTGGCTATTCGGATAGCGGACCACGAGACGCGTGTGTTGTCCGCTCGTCGCGGTTTCGAGCAGGCGACAGCCCTTCCTCGGTCGATGGGCCCAACTTCACTTCCCGCGTTTCCTCTTTTTTGCGTCGTTTCGCTCGCTTCCCTTTTTACGTTTCCGACTCCTCTCGGATCGGTTCTCCCGGTTGGTTCCGCTCGGCTCTCCGGCGGCCATCTCCCGAGCGCTCGGCTCGGAACGAGCCTTCGGCAGCCCCGTCTTGTAATCCCACCTTCTTTCGTGTCGGTCCAGAAAGCGGTGAAACTCGGCGTCCTCGGGCGAGAGCGGACAGATGGACGAGGCGTCGAATCCCACGAGCGCGACTCCGTCGAGGTTCCGGCATCGCGAGAGCGCGACGTACACCTGCTTCGGGCTCGAGAGGTCGTCGCACCTCACCACGACCTGGTCCACCTCGCACCCTTGAGATTTATAGACGGTCACGGCCCAGGCGAGGGTCAGCGGCATGCACCACACCTCCGCCACCAGCTGCCCTTTGGCCCTCCGTAGCAGCGCGGGCGCGATCCGGATCGGACGATCCGGGGCGTCGTCGAAACGCACCTCCGCGAAGGCGGTCGCGGACAGCACGGCCTCGGTCGCCGTGTCGAAATCGTCCGCCGGGTGATTCAGGCTGACGACGGTTCCGACACGCCCGTTTCGCATCATCCGATCGGCGTACGCGTAGAGATTTCGATTCAGCATCACGCGAGACCCGATCTTGAGCGCGCAGTCCGCGGTGCTGCGAACGCATTCTTCCTTTCGCAAGTCCCGAAGCTGCGCCTTCAACCAGTCGGACTTCACGGCGACGCTCCCCGCGTCCCGCACCTTGGCGGTCGCCCACTCGTCGCCTTCGCCGTCTTTCCAACGCACGACCGCGTGAAAGGCGTGCTCGCGCTCGACGAGTTGCCGATAGCGAGCGGAGTTCATCTCCTTCGCGAAAAGCTTCGTGCCGCAGATCTGCAGGACGTCCGAAGACGCCAGGGACTCGGACGGACGGCTCCCGCTCAGGGACGTCAGCAGCTCGACGTCCTCCGCGGTGGGACTCGCGATGCGCACGCGACCGAGGAGGTTGCGAAAGCGGTCCTCGGACTGGCGCATATTCTCGGTGAGCGTGACGAGCTTGAACTCTCCCTCCCTCATGACTTGATGGAGGTACAGCTTCTCGTCGTTTTCCACCGGGTCGAGCTGCAAGAAGTCTCCGCAGAGCATCACCCGGACGCCGCCCATAAAGGAGGTGTCCGAACCGCGTATCACACGGAACGCCGCGTCGAGCACCCGCAGCTTGGTGGCGGTGAGGGTGGACGCCTCGTCGATCACCAGCAGACACAAGCAGCGGATCACCCTCCAGCGTTCCAGATCTGGCGACTGCTTCAGCCTCGCGCGAAGTATCTTTTCGCAGGTTTTCGTGCAGGTCAGACCCACCAGTTCGGGGAAGAGCGTGTCCACCGTGTCGCCCTCGAGTTTGGAGGCCGCCATGCCGTAAGGGGCGGTTATTTTGCACCCCACGTCGCGACGCCCCTGGCGTTCGACGTTCAACGTGTACAACCGAGCCCCCATTCGGATTATCTCGCTCTTGCCGGTGCCCGCTTCTCCCAGCACGATTAGGTTCCGATCCTCGCTCACCAGGACGCACAACGCTTCCTGCTGCGCCAGATTGAGATCCTCAACCTTGAGCCGCTTTTCGGCCATGTCGCCCGTGCTGCCCTCCCAGGACGGACCCACCAAAGGCTTTCGTAGCCTTCGATCGATCAGGGCGGGCGTGACGACGGCCGCGCCTTCCCGCGGCGTCGGAGCGTGATCGATTGGGGCAGCTGCCCGCACCGCCGTGACCTGAAGAGGCCGCCGGGCGCGTCGCTAACGGCCGCCAACCGATGGGTCGGGTGGGCAGCGCGGTCGAAGAGCTGCCGAGGGTCACGGCGACCGCCGATGCTGCCACTACCGACCGCCGAACCCTCGATCGACGGTCGGATGTAGAATCAAAAGCTCCTCTGGCGGTCGCCGAGGATCGAAAACCCAGACGACGGCGGCCGACGAGCGCAAGCTCGGTGGCCATCTTATATATACTCGTCCATCTTGCAGATCGAATCATTTTTTTGCGAGCGTCCGAGAAAGGCTTCCAAACGCCCGATCACTTTTCAGCATGTCGCACCTCACTCTCTCCGCCCCCACCACCTGCTTCCTCTACGCCCACGCGTACACGCACTTCCATTGCACCGGTTGCATCTACGACGAGGGGCTCTCTCTCTTCGCCAAGGACGAACGGCTGGTGGAGCTGTACGAGGCGGACGGATGCAAAAGGCGAGGCACGCGCGAGTGGGTGGGTCTCATGAGCAGCCAGCACAGCGTAGAAGAGCTCACGAAGTGTCGCGCGTTCACCGTCACGCGCCTCGCGTGCGACGCGGACACGTCTCACGAGATTGTCGTCGACACGACAAGCCCGCGTCCGTTTCGCAGCACCCTGACGATCTTGAAGGGGAGCGTGGATGTCTACTGCGTCGGAGACGTGACCGTCGTAACCAAACCGTTCGGGAGCACCACGCACGGTAAGCGAATCGACCACTTCTCCTCGAGCGTCGTCTACGAATCCTGCATCCAGGACAATCCGAGCGGAATCGTCCACCTGGTGCACCTGTTAAAAAAACGGAAGGTGCCCGTGCGCGAGGCCTTCGAGTGGCTGTCGCGTCCGAAAGAGAAGCTGTCCAACAAGGACAATTTTCTGCACCGAATCGCCCTATCCTCCTCGTCCTCCTCGCTGTGGAAACATATGTCGGACCTCTTTCACGCGTACTGCGGTGGCGATAAAAAAGAAGCGGGCAATCTGATCAACGAGTGGCTGCAGCGTCTCGACTCGCACGGCGAAACCCCTATCACCGTGGCTGTTCTCGCGGCCAACGCGGACGTCGTGCGATGCATGATACGCACGCACCCACCCCTGACCAAGCTGGAAACGAAGGACGGCGACATCGATCCGCGATACATGACCGGGTGGAGCCACGAGTACAAGGTTGTCGAGGACCCGAAACGCAGCGAGGCTTTTCAGAGGCGACTCATACAGCGCATGCTTCACGAGGTGGTCCACGAACGCGCGCGTCGTCGCCACGAGGTCGCCTCGCAGCTCCTCAGCGACGAGGTCGCGACGTCATCACGAAAAAAGATGCTCTCGAGACGCGGAAACCGCGGCGCCGCGCGAGCTTCGAAACGAGGCGCCCGGGAGGCGACGGCGCGAACGGAGGAGGAAGCGGTCGGCGGAGCCGTCGAGACGGACGACCATTCCACACGCGTCAACCAGCCGACAGCCGACGCGCCGCCTCTCGAGGGTTCGCGGCCGGGGGTTCCCTCAACCCCTCCGGCGCGCTCGTCGGGAGGTGACTCGGAGACCATGCCGCGAGCCGTTCCCCTTTGCAGATCCTTCGCGAACGCGGTGGGCTGCTCGACGCGTGCGAACGGCGAGGGTCGGGCGGGGTCGTCGCGAGCCTCCGTGGCGACCGCATCGACGCTCGCGCAAGCCTTCTCCAAGCACGAGCCCGAGCGAGACGAGAGGGAGGACGCCCTGTGCGTCATATGCTGCTACGAGCCCCAAGCGGTCGCGGTGGTGCCGTGCGGACACGTGTGCTTCTGCTTACACTGCGCAGACAAGGAACGCGTGCGCGCGTGTCCGATATGCCGAGTGAATGTCGACAGCTTCCTGCGTCTGTACCGCGTGTAGAAGTAAAACGAACTCGTCGCAAAACCTGACTCGAAGAGTCGTTCTTTATATTAAAAGTCACGTGTCACTTTTCCTAGCGCTCGCTCGCGATCCGATTCTGTCTTGTCTATGAGAACCTAGGCGCGTGGGCGCAAGTTTCACCGAACGGACGTTTTTTTTCGATCCACGGACCGAGACCGCGGCTCGCGAGGTCAGTAGCTGTTCATGAGCGTTCCGTGCAGCACCGCGCTCGAACGGCGAACGTGCCGAGGGTCCACAAGTGTGCTCCACAGCGCGAGACCGAGCACGAAGAGGAGGACGACCCCGAGGATGACGCGGTGGTGCTCCCGATGATGCGTGTACCGCATCCCACCGTATTTCGAGCGGTCTGTCTTTCTAGGGGGGGAGGGGCGCTTGCGCACGCGTATATATATATATATATACGTTGTATATAGCTGTGCATATATACCTCATCCGGCGATCGATCGAAACGACGCGTGTCGAATTCGGTAGAAAGTCGTACGCCAACCACCTCGAAGCGGCATCCCCGATTCGTCGATGGAGAAGCGCGCGTGACTCGGCGCCGTGTCGTCGGAATGGGCTCTCTCGCGGAACACGGCGCGACGACGGATCATCACGTCTGCGGCGTGTGCAACTGCCTCTTCAACTCTCCGCGAACGCTCGCCTGTGGACACACCTTCTGCACGTCCTGCCTGGTGCAATGGCTCTTCAGGGACGAGCGAGTCTCGAGTCGCAGCTGTCCGATCTGTCGTCAGATCTGTCGAAGCTTCCCAGCGGTGAACGTCGTGACGAACGCGCACTGCGAAAGTCTGGCGCTCCGGTATTCGGCGGAGGTCCGAGCGTCGCGCGCGGACAAAAAACGGAACGCCGTAGAAACGCTGGAGAAGGTGCCACTCACACCCGCGCGTCACCTGGGCATTCGCACGACGGGCTTCGACGCCACGGGTGTAGCTAGAAGACGCCCCGCGAGCACGTTTGCGATCCTTCGCTTCGGAAACACCTTTCGGCCGGGCGCGCCGGCTCCCAACCTCTTGTCGAAGGGGCGATGCCGGACTGACCCGACACGAGGGGTGGGTCGCGCAGCACGTCGACGGAGATGGCGTCGCGAGAAGCATCGTCGCCGCGATGTCGAGACCGCCCGCTCCGGTGGCCGAACCTCGCGTCGTCGCTCGAGTCCTGACCCCGCCACCGCCGGAGGCCTCCGGCGAGGAGCTGCACCGGTATCGCTGCGAAGTGGTGCGCGATCGTTTCCGCGAGTCCCCTTCCTCGTTGCGGGAGGCCGTGTTCGAGGAGCTAACGCGATCCAGGTTCTGCAACCAGCCCCGCCTGACCGCCGTGTTCGACCAGTTGCAGGAACCTCGCGTTCCGAGCTTTCGCGTGACGACCATACGCAGGGACGCCGACACACGGAACGGTCCCGTCGTCATGTGCGCTCGCTGCGACGAGCGCGTGCGCCTGGAACGAGATTTCGTGGTGGCTCGCGCCCGCGAGGGAAGCGCCCCGAACTCTCCATTCGAGTCGTTCACCCATCTGGCGTGCGTGCTGAAGTCGGAACCGGCGACGTTGAGGGGCGGGAGCGACGTCAACATCGATCACTGCGCGCTCACCGCGAGGCAGTTGACGTACGTCAGGAAGCGCTTCCGAGAAGCGAGCTCCTCGTCAGAGCGAGCACGAGTCGTCGCGCGGACCGCCCTGGCGCCTTGGCTCGTATCGAGCTCCGACGACAACGAACTCAACACGCGTCTCCAAGCTTTTCGCGCTTGTCCGGCGTAGGGCGCCGCGCTCAGCTTGCGAATCTGAATCCAAAGTTCGCGGCCGTCCGCGCTCGATTTTGGGTCGATTTTCGTGCTATACGCTCGCGCGCGCTCGCGACTCTGAAAACGAGCTTCGGTTTCTCTCGTGTCGCGCATGACGACGAAGCGAGCCCCACGCACGTTTGATCGTCTGCATCTGTATGCGTATATATACACACGCAGCAGTGATCAGAAAGGACGACGAGGGGTGTCCACTAGGTTACAGATCGAAGCTTTTGTACGGCCATGCTCGACACGGTTTGAAAACTTCGAAAGCAACGGGAAAACGCATAAGCGGTAATAAAAGATGATAGTCTGTAACATGCCGCCAAAACCGCCAAAACGAAAAGCACCCGATGTACCGCCTTTCTATTGCGTGCGCGAGTTCTTATCTGCGAATACTGCAGAAAAGGTGATCAACTTACATACACCAAATTTGCCTGAAGACCAGCTTTGGCCCAATGTATCGACTATGCAGTCTACACCACGCGACTCATATATGTTTGCCGTTGCGAGCCAATTAAGTGCACTCGAAACTGTTATGTGCCAGCATATACCATACTCGAATATAATTGACATCCGACTGTATCACACGCAGACCGACAATACTTACGATGAGAGAGAAATTGTGAACGGATCCAGTTACGGCGCGCATACTGACATTGGTGATGCGGAATTGGATCGTCGTATGATCGTCTGTTTGGGCGCGAATCCCGTTTCTACATTAGTTTCCATCGATAATACACAAAATAGCGATTCGCTTCGACGATGCGAAAATTTCACCGCCGGCGATGCGACCTATTTCTCGCCCGCGAGATATCACGCAGTTCCAACGACATCTGACGAACGACACACTTTAGGCATTTGGTTTACGTGGGAAGTATGTCCAGAAAAGTTTGACATGTCCGGTTTTATCAGCAAAGAAGAATCTGCCATCCACGAAGCATGGACCGGAACGTACGAACGCTTCGAGAAATATGATGGACCACCCGCTAATAATGAAAGCGAGCCTTCTAGTTCCCCCAAGGGTGCTCTCTCTGAGAGGTCGGGTATGCAAGGACCGAACGAGGCGAACGGCAAGCAGCAGTCGATGTTCGGTATGTTACGCAAGATTTCAGAGGAAGGGTCTGTCATCCGCGAAAACCCCCGCGCACACAATGACCCGACATGGTCCAATTGATACGTCGATCAAAGAGGCAATAAAACCCATACTAGCATGGGAGTTAAGATCTTTAAGAATATCATTTCCAATTTGTTCCTAAAAAGGCACACCGCTGCATTTTTGCATTTAAAACGGCGAATGCCACGATATAAAAGAATGAATAGAAAAATACAATACTTTCAATGTACCACGCATTACATCACACTGTAGGCGTAAATACGTATTATATGCATGTGCATTATGCATAAGAGTCTCAGCCACACGACCTAAAAAGGTCGTCTTGTTTATTCACGTACATCATACGTGTGAAACAACCGCCCAGTCAACTATTCCTCGAGTGTTGGTTTTTTGCTCTGTGAGCTCGAGTCCTCCGTCTTGTCAACGGCAGGTACGGCTTTTTCCTCGCCAACCAATTCATCATGGCCACGCTTTTTGCTCTCTTTGGCGTTGGCGTTGGCAAAGGCGTGGTTCACAAGCGGGCCGTACGGTGGGATGAGCTCGGGCCACCACACTCCGTTGTCCACGAAATGTTTCATGTTGATCGTGACAGAATCAGGCATAAGGACGTTGTACAGGTTGATGGCTTTGAAGATACTTTGAAGACGATCGTGCGAGTTAGATTGCGGCACGGCTTTGTACGAAACAAAAAACCCGATGCACGAGTTACAAAACATGAAATATCCCTTAGTATCCACAAAATGCTCGGCCCAAACTACGTCCAAAATCAGGGGAGGAGAAGCCAATACGGCGTCTCCAAACGCTGTTTTGGCTTTCAGCAGAAACATAAATAACAAATATTCTGCAACCAAGCAGCTCACCACAAACTTATCCGATTTGCCTTTAAAACACGGATAATCCTTGCTTATGTACGCGAGAATAACTCGGTTACTCGCAAGCCGAGTGGCAAGAGATTGCACAGATTCGTGCATATACATATCTTCTGTCTGTCTAAACACAAAAAGCCGTTGACAGTACGTGCTTATTTCGTTGAAAGCAACGAGCTCTGGGTGGCTAGGATCTTTACTTTCGGGAAGTTGCTTTAGGTGGGCGGTGGACGCGATATTGGATGCCATTCTTCGATAGGAAAAAGTGGGCAAAGGATGGCTTGGAAGAGTGGGTGCGACGTGAAGGAGTGAGAAATAATGAAGGTCTCTTCACCCCTCAGTTCTTTTTATGTACTGCGGACACCCACGGTTTTCGACGGCGGCCGCTGTCGGTGCGAGATCTCGACGGCGGCCGCTGTCGGTACGAGATCTCGACGGCGGCCGCTGTCGGTGCGAGATCTCGACGGCGGCCGCCTCGGATTCGGTGGCTTTGCCTTACAAAAAGCTCGATTTGCAATCGTCTTGGCATTTATTTCATCACAACGTCCGGTCATGCAAGAGGTACGCTATCTGAAACAAACACGCACCAGCGAATTCAACAAGAGCCGTTCTCCCTACTGCATCGGAAGATGCTTCAAAAACGCCGCGGACATGATAGAGTTCCTCGCCGATCCCGAGAATCAACTTCACCTCGACCGGTGCGACAAGCGGGCGCTCTTTGAGATCGTGCGCCGAGACCGACTCGGCGTCGTCACGGACAAGATGCGCATTATTAGCGGCAGCTTGAAGTACGTGCAACGCGCTTACGAGAACTCGTTCTCTCGACGACCGTATTTGTGCGACGGTCGACCGTGGCGATCGGAAGACCTTCACGACGGCGTGGTTCCCGATATTCGTTTTTTCGAGGACGCGTCCGTGACGGCTTTCACACCTCCGACCTCCGTGATGCAAGACATGGCCATCTGGCGAGCGACCTGCGAGGGCGCGGACCGCTTTCATTCCGTGCAGGAGGCCCTTCGAGAGTTCGGCTTCGACGCGGTCCCGACTCGGTCGCGTTGTTCCATGGGGGTGGACTTCGTCGTGACGGACACCTTAGCGCGCGTCAGACGAATCTCGTCGATCGCGGAGGCGCCCGACGAGCTGACGAAGCGCTTGGATTCGCGGGACGAGCTACGTCTGGAGCTCGTCCGTGTTCGACCGGATGTCGAAGGCGAAAGGCGCCTCGTCGAGGTGCTGAAGGAGCTGCAGCGGTTCGCGTCGACGGCCGACCTGCTCCTAGTGGTGAGATGCACGCAGGACTCCGCGCTGAAGCACTCGCTCCTTCGCGAGTTCGACGTTCAACGCCACTCCTTCCTCGAGGACGACTACCGCGTCTTGTCCGAGCGGAGCGATCCGACCTGCGCTTGCGACCCTCGCAGCAACGGAGGAGCATGCGCGGAGCAAGAGGATAGCGCCGTGGCTAGTAGTGTATCACGATACGACCTTTAGCATTTTAGCAAAAACTGTAAGGTTAAATGTAAGGCCGAGTAATATGTATTTTTAGATCGAGAGAATTTTGCGTTATTGTGGTCTCGCTCTCCTCGCCAACGCATGAACGATCGGTACCAACCGCGTATACTCCCCCTTCCCCCACACCCTTTGGGCACAAGAGTAAATTAATTCCCCGGCCTTACTATGTGCCGTCGCCGACCTTAAGAATGCATGCTTTTCTCACAAGAATGTACGATCGACAGATAGATGCCGCCGCGTTGTCCGTTCGTTTCTTCTCTGCACTCCCATGTTGTCTCGTCTGTTTTGACCCGTCGTGAAGCGACAACACGTAATATTACTTATTCAAATCGCTGGATGCGGGTGTTCATATGCACCATACGTCGGCTTACACATTTATTGGTTGGAATATGAAATGAAATTTATAACAGGGGGGGGCGATTCGGCCTAATTTGGGGACGTTTCACGCCGAATTAAAATGTCGTTTTGATGGCGGATGACAACATGCGAGTTAACTATTCACAAAACCGGGCTTGACCGACATGTCCAACTCTAAACCTAACAGGCGTCTTCTGATGTAATCGATGGTGGGCTCCTCCTAGTAGAGTCGGGAATGCCCTCCAAGACGAAGCATCCACACTTACCATACGTTGTCGTATCACGGAGCCATATTTTAAAATAAGAGCACGCATTCGTCTACTCCCCATCCTATAAAAAACGAGGTCTCGTCATATCGAACGTTCGCGCTCACGGAAAGCACGACTTCGACCATCGATGAAAAAATCGATATTGCGTCTCGTGAACATTGGACGTGCTTATTCATCATGTTTCACCACCCGAGATCGTTCGCATAGAATTCAGCTGTATGTTTGTTATTTTCGTCCCGTTCTCTTGCACGTTGGTCATTTTCATGTAATTCTCGTATTGCTTTCTCGAATTGTTTGGCTCGTTGGCTCGTTTCTACTACACCTTTCGCCTCCCGGATACTTAAGGTTAGATCTTTAATCTTCTCATCCCAGACTTGATCAATTACAAATTTGTTGAAAACCTGTTTATTAAACGGATACTGACTAAACGGCACGTTAATCAACCGAAAAGTTGTATCGTCACGTATAACGGCTTGCATTTCACGACTTATAATTTCCTTGCACTCATCGTGAGAATTTAAGAAATCGAATATTTGTGGCGTGTCATGCCCAAACGTTCGGAGAATGATTTTTGCGTTCGCATCTTTAGCTCGCAAATATTGAAGCAAATTGAAAAAAGCTTTTTGAATACCCATCGTCAGTCCTTCGGGACGAAATGGTTTACGAGCTTTATTTGCAGCACTGCCATCCTTATAAGCTTTTTCGTACAAGGCTGTAATCGCTTCGGGTTTCTTTGTAGAATCGCTCGGAATGATGGTTCCGTTGATGTCCATGTGAACGTATACCGTATCAGGTTTCAACTTCTCTACGAAATAGTCTTCGTTTTTAGCGACGTCATAGATATTGCATTGGAAAGCGTGAGCTTCACTAACCTCATCGGGCGTCTGGCATATCGATGTCTCTATATCTTCCTCCTCACCTTCGAAAGGTGTCTTGAATTTGATCTTAACGTTGTCATCAAACATCATATGCGACCCTTTTTCGTCGGATATGAACAGTTTACCGTAGTTCTTGTGACCTTTACTTAACTTTGCATTTTTTTTGAACGCTTTGTAGGGGTTTTCATTACGCATACCGTATACCCAATACGCCCAATCATCTTGTACGAAGTGGATCGTTTTACCACTTTCTTTTACAACTTTCATCATCTCATGAAAACATCTTCTTGACGCATCGCCAATCGAAGAATCCACTTGGACACTCGAAGAATCCACTTGGTCTGGCATATACACGAAAGACATGATGATGCACCGCGGACTAATTTCTACACACGCACTCGCGTGTATATATACCACGATTCTCTGAAATGCGATTTCACACATCACGCTCGATTAGCTGATACCGACCGATCGGCGCATCGTCGTGCCCTTCGCCGTTCGAATCCTCGGTGCAGGACTGCGCTCAACGGTCGAAACGGCTGTCGCCGTCGTTGGTGGTGCGACGTACTAACGAAGCGGTTTCGATACCAGGCTTGGGCCATCTCAAGTTTCAGATTTTCTCTAGGCTTGTTCACCTACAGGCCATCTGAATCTGATCGTTCGAGCATCTCATCATTCGTTTCTATTTTGTATTTGTACAAGACATCTGACACAAACAGTGCAGTGATGAGTGAAATGAAAGACTGCAAAGCGAAAGGTCAAACATACTTTTTAAATTGTAAACTCGGTAGTGTATACAAAAGAGTTCGATCACGGGTTCGTGACTGACAGATGACGCCGACACATTGTGGATGTCCTCACATCGCCAGCATCTCGCTCTGCTATTCTCGGTGTGCGTGTTTAAGGTACGGTATGGTAATTTGCTTCGGTCCTATAACATGAAGAGCAGAGGTTCCGACGCGTCTTTCTCTCTCTCTCAAATTCTGTAGACGACTAACCACTTGTCGGTGCGCTCTCTGCCCGCGCGGAGCCCTCGGCTCACCGCTTGAACGCTGTTGGGAGTGGAATCCACGAAAACTAGCATATCGGTGTTAGCCAGATTCATGCCGTGGGTCTCCTCTTTACCATCGTCCGAATGTTGGTTGTTCAGGTGCAGAATGCGCACGTCACCGAGACGGCTCATGTCGGAGTACCAGGTGAGGTTGTTGCCCTTCACCGCCTTCAGCGCTCCCCTGGACCCGTCCAACAGGCTGCGATAGCCGACGTCGATCGCGGGGACGCGCGCCCGCAGAGCTGACCAACGGGTCACCTCGTCGAGAATGGGCCCGATTCGGTGCTCGAACCGTTCGCGATCGCAAAAGATGACGAAGCGGCGCATCTTGTGCCGCAGGATCGCGTCTCGAAGAGCGAAGTCCAAGGCGTAGGCCACGCCGCACGGCAACGGAGGATAGGGAAAGTGCGTGCGAGCGAGGGCGCCCTCGTCGTCCGGCGATTTTGGGGCGTAGGCGAGAGCGGCGGCGTCGCTCTCGATGAGACGAGCGATCACCTCCAGAGTGGCGTCGCGACCCATGGCGTGCTTGGTCCTCATCCTCGCCAGCCGCGCGTTGCACACGGCGGACACCTCCCGATCCGGTTGGAGCCAGATGTAGCAGTTGGGGCAGCGGACGCCGCCGACGATCTCGGAGGTCGCATCGATGGAACCTAGCTCCGTCTGCAGATTGCCCTTCCACCAGCCGGTGACGAAGAGGGACTCGAAGGTGAAGCAGCACGCGCAGCGCGCGCAGAGCAAGGCCTCGCTGGCGGCCCTCAGGCGCATGTCGCGAGGGGCGAAAGCGAACACGTTCTCCGCGCCGCCGTGACCCTCGTCGATCACCAACGACACCTTCTCCCGCACCAGCTGAAGGTAGGCGAGCTTGTTGCGCATGAGCTTGTTTATCTTGTTGATCTCGCAATGAACTGGGCTTACGCCTCTCCACCCGGTGACTTGGGAGAACTCTCTGTCGCACTTCTCTTCGTACGCCTGAAACAAGTCGACCGCCCTTTCGAGCCCCGACAGCAAGGTGGACAGGGACACCAGCGTGCACGCCGGTCCGGGGAACCAGGTGCACTCCACCTCGATCGAGAACGAGCAATTCTGATCGGCGCGCCTTTTGCGGATGACACATTCGAATGTGCGGCTCTCCACGAAGCCGTATTTCATCGGAATGTGCGATAGCGGCAAGTTGCTCGCAGAAAAGAGCTCCTCAAATATTTCGAGGTGCCATTCCCCTCTGTACTCCGACGGCAGTCGATCGACGTCGATCTCGCGCCACATCTCCCACGTGAATTGTAATCCGCGCGTCAGAGGAGAGAGCCCTTTGTGCGGCCGCTCGGTCGGTACGTGCACGAAGCACTCCATGGATACCTGCGCCTCCGACAAAGCGATGTTGACGCCGCAACCGGAATTCACGACGCACGCCACTCCGGCGAACATGAGGTCGCTCATCTGGTCCGAGATCCATCGGTTGATCTCGACTGGAATGGTGAGCAAAAGAAGGACGTTGACGTTCGCGACGAGAATTTTGGTGGCCTCGGTAGGATAAAGCTTCATGAAACCCTCTTGCGGGTGGGGGTTGCACTGCTGATAATCCTCCCCGAGAAAGACCTTGATGGGGTTGTTCTTGGCCACGCCGTCCATCATGTCGCTCAGGTCGGTCGGGGTGGCGGTCATGCCCCACAGCTCCTTGCAGAGCGGCATGGGCGTGTTGGACAACTTTCTGAAGTGAGCGGAGATCTCGTCGAAGACGGTGACGGGCCAGACCCACTGTTGCTCCAGGAGAAGAAACTTTTTGAAATGGTCCGGAGTCAACAACACAAACACGCAAGCGCCCGACTCCACGGTCGCTCGGTCCACCGCCGCGACGAGGTGGGAGACGGAGAGCTTCTTCGAGCTCTCGCTCGGAAAGAGCGTCCAGTCGAGTCCGCCAGTCACGGCTCGGTTCACCATGGAGCGAAGCGAGCCGTGCCAGTACGCGTACACGTTGTCCGGCGCCACTACCACGGCCATGGAACGTTTGGCGAACCTGCCGATGCCGCCGTGGGTCGTGAAGTTGCCCGTTCGACTGGTCGCGCGCATCTGCTTCGCCCACACGTCCGCCTCTCCCAGTATCGACTCGCGCGAGGGCCCCTTCATCAAGGCCTCGCAGGCTCCGATGACCACCGCCGTCTTTCCGGTTCCCGGCGGCATGCACACCAGCCGCATGTTGGTGCCGAAGTCGGGGTTGCTGGTGGTTCGAAGGCTGTTCTTGTACATGGGTAGCAGGCAATCGGAGCCCACCTCGATGGTCAGCCCGATCCGAGACAGCAGAAGCCACATGCCCGCGATCTGGCCGCTGACATATCGCCTCTCGGTGTTGGCATCGTCGCAAAAGGTGATGGGCACGCACAGCCTCTCGAGGTCCTCGGCGGTCACCTCACTCAGGCCCTTCAACTCCGCGGCGTCGCTGAGATACTCGAACTGCGCCGTGCTCTTGAAGCGGGTCTGAGACTTGAGGGCGCTCCCCAGGATCGCCTTCGTCGAAATCCGCGTCTCTAGTTGAGGTCGCAGAGGATATTTGGCGGACAGGACGGAGTGTATCGACTCCGCCTCGCGGACGTCGCGCAGGCCGTTATCGACCGATACCGGAAACAGCGGCGTAAGCCTCTCCCGTCCGACATCCGCCTCGCCGAAGTTGGGCCACTCCGAGCGCGCGATGGCTCTCTGCGCGATGGCATCCTCCGCCGCACGGTTTATGGCTTCGCAGTGTCGCTGATACATGGCGCAAAACGGTTCTTCTTGCGAGGTAATGGAGGTAGCGGTGCAAAGCTCGCTCGACTGAAGGATTGTGATGCCGATCCCGTGCTCGGTTCACCTTTATGCACCACGACCGGCCGCCATCACCATCGGAGGCGGCGGCCGCCGTCACCATGGAGCGATGACGCGTGCGCGACATCGGCCGCCGTCTTCGGGCGAATCGGCCGCTGCCGTCATCGAAAGAGGGCGATGACGCCGCCATCTTCGATGTAACGGCGGCCGCCGTCGTCATCTTGAACGGCAGCGGCCGCCGTGGCATCCTGATAAATCCATATACGCACGGAAAGCGCTCGCTTCCGTCATAATTGTTTACGCACATCGTACAGATCGCGCAACGCGGTTCGCATTCACATCCCCGTAACCTACCACCTCTTACTTCGACATGTCTTCCCCTCGGGCGCTCAACACGCTCACGAAGTTCTCGGAGCGCGAACGGGTGTATCTCACCGCCGACAGTTGGTTCATTCATCGGCCGGGCGCGCTCAAGGTGTCCCCCACCGTGTTCGATCAGCTGTGGGAGAAGCGCGCCCTTTTCGAGCAGCAGTTTTTCCGAATATTCGGCAAGCGCGTGCCCATCCCGAGACGGCAGGGCCTGTTCGCCGCCACGTCCCTGACGTATCGCTTCAGCGGTATGGCCACTCAGTCGCTCCCTCTCACGGAGCATCCCTTTCTGGAGGAGCTCATGGCGACTCATGGAAAGGCGCACAACGCCGTGTTCGTCAACTGGTACGAGAACAACAAGCAGCACATCGGGGCGCACGCGGACGACGAGCGGGACATCGTACAGGATGTCGGAATCCTCAGCGTGTCATTGGGACACGCTCGGACCTTTCGCGTCCGGGCCAGGAAGACGCGTTCCGTCGTGATGGACGTGACGCTGGGGGACGGAGACGTCTTCTTCATGGGCGGCGAGTTTCAGAAGGAATTCTTGCACGAGGTGCCCAAACGGGCCTTCACCGTGGGCGACGGCCGGAGGATCAACTTCACGCTGCGTCGGATGCGGGGCGCGTCCGATGCGAGCCGAGACGGCGACACGCTTTCGCGCTCGGGCGGAGACTCGCCGAAAGCGACCGAGAATGCAACGATCGCTGAAGGGGCGAAGCGCAAGAGGGAGTGCGTCGATAGCGAGGACGATGATCTCTCCGAGCATGGCGATCGCGGTCGTCCTACCGGCATACGTGAATGGGTGGACGCTTCCGGAGACGCGCCGTGACCCGTAGCGGTCGATGCGCGGAAGTGTGGTCGCATCGAGAACGTCCGCCTAGCGTAGTTTCCCTTGTGCGTGCGCGGCTTCTCGAGTGAGCGCGCATATCGCTGTTCGTAAGAGCCAGCTTTCGGAGGATTTGGGACGAACGGATTGTAACGACACATTTACTCGTATGCACACCTCGTTTCTTGTGTTCGATAGACGCGTCACCGAAGCAAGGTTGCTCTAGCTACTGTTCGATGTATCGGCCCGGGGTAGGGCCAAGGGAATTGATTTGCTCGCACGCTCCAAGGGCGTGGTTTTTTCTTTTGGCTTTCCTTTTTTCTGTTCGATGCGGTCGGTACCGATCTCAATTACGAACCCGTCGACCAATGTGCGAGAGGCTTTCTCAAAGCGTGACTTGATAGCTTCTTGACTCGTCGACAGGATCTTTCGAGGTAGTTTACCGAAGATCTTATCGGAAAAACTCTTGATGCTTGACTGGAAGTACTCCACTTTTCCTTCGGGTGTCCTTTCTCCTATGTCGATGCAGGTCGTGATTTTGAACAGAAGCAATAAGAGCCTGTCCCGAATGAAGGCTAATTGTGTGGATGTAGCTATGCGACCGGCCAAATTTCTATAGTCTAGGGCATAGAACCAAACGTAGTACGCAGCTTGTAGGATATAGGGCAATGCGGAGGCCAGATCCTTCGATTGGGCTTCCGCGAGCAGATTTTCCAGGGAAAACTTTTCCTGTATCCTGTCGTTTAAGTAGTCGAATAGCCAATCATTGATCTCAAAGCCTACAGTTTTCTTGCCATTGATCATATCGACAAGCCTGTAAGCCTGTTCACAGACTGTTGTCGACAAATTTCCGATGTGCAAATCGTTTGTTTTCGGACGCAATATCTCGATCCAGTCATGCAACGCTTCATTCAGCCTTTCAAGGAATTCGTTGTCGACGGGTCGCAAGAGCGTGTGCAAGCCCTTATTCGGCCAAGGCCCTTTTCCGTCGACCAACCCTTTGCGAGTTGGCGGCGCGCCGGGCGGAGGCGACGCGCCGTATTTCGGCAAAACTTTCACAGTTCCGACGAGGCCTTTGCCTGTGCCTTTAGCTTGTGGCGGTTGATTTGTAGACGGCTTTGGCATGTTGTTTCCCTCTTTTATGGGGGGCGACCGCGGCGAGCCATTCGTGACATGAAATCTTGCTAACGTCGCGGGGTTTCGGAAGGTGCGCTCCTCCTGGCAAACGGACATTTTGAGTCGGTCCACCTCGCCGTCGCCCGTTTCGGTGCCGACAAGCAAACGTGTATGTATACGCGATTTGCAACTATTATTTTGTAAAACTTGAAGAGAAGGGAACCTGATTCGCGTAGACAATGAACCGGACTAAGAAAAAAAAATAGGAGTCAAGGGGACTCACAAAGCCCCACACCCCGTCCAGGGTATCTCTTCCTCTTCTTCTTCTTGCACAACCACCTGAAAAGAAAACCGGTTCTTCACAAGACGATGTTTTTAAGAGACTGATGTTCGGGGTATGAAAGTTTGTCCCCTTCGTTTCGAAGGCGGCGCCTTCGAAACGGATACTCGCGTTTGCTTTTCCCAAGGCGTTTGCATAAATCGGACAGCAGCTTTGAACGATCGAGAAACGCTACTTGTCGCTACACGATTCTAGACATTTCTGTCGACGCGCGCGCGAAACGCTCACCGCGTGATCAAAGCTATGAGCGCGGTGTGTCAAAATTTGTGCACGATGCCCCAAAGCTGCATGGTTCCTTAATCTAGCGTTTCCTCAAAGCTGAGACATTACTGCGGGTCGACAAAGGGTGTGCGAAAATGACACCGCACAAAAAACGAATGCGTAACGTAAAGTGCGCGGAGTGTACACTTTGTATCGCGTGTATACAGTTTACTCAGAAAAAGGCGCGCCATTAAATTACATGTTCGGTTTATCAAACAGGTTTCCCGGTTTATACCGAGTGGTTGTCTGCATGCCTAATCGTCGCATTTCGCAACGCATCAAGAGTGTTCCAACATATCGAGCATTGTGACGACATCTTCCGTGTCACTCCAGAGATGCTCGTCGATCGCGCTCTCGTCCATCTCTTTGAAACGGCTCCACAACTTCTTGTAGGTGTCTCGAGTCGCGACACCGAAGTACTTCGCGTGATCGTATTCCAAACTCTCGGGCAGACCCACCAGCCACTTCGGTCGTTTGTAAAGAAAGGCGAAGTTGTGCAACTCGAGCATCACTCGATGCGCCATCTGGTACCTGTTCACGCGCTCGGTGAGGTCGTCGTTGGTGGCGTCGAGCTCCGCAGTCCACGCTTCGAGCTCTGGCGCGGGCCACTCGCGAGAGTCCAGTTCGGCCGCTCGTCGAAGGGCGTCCGAGAAGACCCCGTACGCGTCGACGGCCGCGTCGCGAAAACCGTTTAAGATCTTGCATAGGTAAAACCGACGATTTCGGTTGCATGCTAACCACGGATTTACGGGATCCAGGCTATTGGTGATGTCCTTCGCCAAGCAGACGATTTCGTCGTCCTGCATACACAATTTTAGCTCCTTGGTGGTACCGATATCTCCGTATATCTCTTGGGCGCACTCCGCGACGATTAGGCTCCACATCGAAGGGGAGTCCAAAACGGTGTCGAGGCTGTCCTGCTTGGAGTAACACAACACCTCGGCCAGAGACCGTCCGCTCAACGATAAGACGAACCGCATGTTCACGGGGACCTTTTCGGTCAGAATCGTCGCCGTGACGGAAGGTGAGACGCCGTCTTCGCCGGCGCAGGCGAGGTCCACTTTGCACAACGTCCGCGCCTCTGCGGACTTCGCGTGAACAAAAGGCGCCGGCGGTGGGGCTTCCGGGACGACACCCAACTCGTGAGGAAGCACAGCGCGAGGAGTGCGGGCAAGTTGTACCAACGCGGACCGCTCCACGCGCAACTGTTGCGCACGGCGAAGGGTCTCTCCGCGCTCGGTCCGCTCACCCCATAAGCTGTCTACGACGTCTGGAACGTGATTCATCTGAAGCCGCGTCCACATGTCGGCGAAGACGTCTCTATTCAATTCGTCGAAGTAGTCCACGTGGTCGTACTGGATAGCGTCTGGCAGGCCGTAGAGCCAGTTGGGTCGTCCGTAAGTGAGGCCCATGTGGTGCAGCTCCAGCATCACCCGTTGCATCATGCTGTAGCTGTACAAGTTGCATATGCTATCGTCGCTATCGTATTCCAGTTTGTCCAGCCAAGCTTGCCTCTCCTGATCGGATAGGCTTCCTTTGGCTTCCCATGTCGCAGCGAGCTTCAACGCGTCCGAGAAGTGCATCGAAGCGCGGATGGCGACGTCGTGAAAATGGTCGATGACGCAGCACAAGTAGAACCGTCGCTCTCGGTTGGTGTCGAGCTCACGCATCGTCTGCATGATGTGTCTAGCCGTATCTAGACCCGTCGCGTCAACCATCCTCACGTCATCGCTGTCAAACGGGTAAGCGGAGGCCATCTTGTCCGTGACCATGTATCTGATGTCGTCCGCCTCCGATTCGTGAGGTCCGTCCGGACAAAGATCGTCCTTGTCGTGCTCCGAGTAGCGCAGTATTTCGAAAAGGTACCGACCGTGCCCCAAAGGCATCCGCATGTTGATCGGAGCGCTCTCCGTCAGCGTCCTCATCACCATGCCGGTCGCACGGGTGACGCATAATCCAGGAATGATACCCACGTCGCACTGGTTCTGCGCTTCGGCGACTATGCAGGAACTGGGTAACGGAAGGACGCACGAGTCAATTTCCATGGCCTTAGGTGTGAAAATAAAAGAACGAAGGTGCTCGTCAGTAAGGAAGCGGTGCTGGCAGCTTGTTAATAGAAATGAACTTCAGAGGGAACCCCCTCGGACTTTTATGGTGCATCGACGGCGGCCGACACATCGTGACCGTCACCTTCGGCGGCCGATACACCGTGACCGTCACGTTCGGCGGCCGATGCACCGTGACCGTCACGTTCGGCGGCCGACACATCGTGACCGTCACCTTCGGCGGCCGATACACCGTGACCGTCACGTTCGGCGGCCGACACATCGTGACCGTCACCTTCGGCGGCCGATACACCGTGACCGCCACCTTCGACGGCTTTCATCGATTAAAGCGGGCGTAAACAGAAGAAAGGCGGCATTTTCAATTCGAGCAGCCTAAAAAAAGTATGTCTTGCCTCACGGGAACTCACGTTTGCTACGACTGCGTAAAGCAGCACGATTTGTGCACAAACCTGCACGTTCCTTACGAGGCGAACGCGACATTGACCGAGCTCCATATTTGGCGCAACCTCGTGTGCAGTTACTGTTTCAGGAAGAATCGCGACTGTGACGTGGACGCCTGCCGTAACACGGGGTGCGGTCGCGTTAGGTGCAAAACCATGAATACGAATGAGCATGGAGCGCCGTACCACCTTTGCGAGCGGTGTCTTCGCGGCGTGGAAAATAGAAAACGCTCGATGTCGGATGCCGTAACGAGCTCTCGAGCAGCTTTTCGTGTCGGAGGGTGCGTCGATCATGCCTCGGGAGGCGTCTTTAAGGTAAAACCTGGCTTCGTTTACATCCGCTCGCGGATCGTTCGTCATCGGCTACCGGTCGCTGATTCCTTTCGTTTTTGCAGATTCGAAACCGTCGCAACTCCACAAGCGGCGCGCGGCTTCGATTCCGTGCGAAACTCGGATCGGAGACCGCACTCGGCGCCGCGCTCGTCGACACGAACATGCTCCCGATGTACGGCGGCGCGCCGCCTGGCGAAAAAACGCTTCACCGTCCCGTCGCGAGGGAGTGGACGACTCGGGGCATGGCGGAGCTCGCGGCCCGCATCCAAGCCTCCCTCCCAATCGCCTCCGCGCGCGCTCCGCAGGAAGACACGTTCGACTCCGACTCCGATTCCGGCTCGTCATCGAGCGACGACAACGGCCGCACGACAGCCCTGGAAGACGTGGTCACCATCGCGATCAAAGCGATCGTGTGAGGACCTCTCGAGTTCGACTCGAGCAGGTGCACGGAAGAGAGAGAGAGAGAGAGAGGCGAATCGACAATCGGTCGAAGGTGAACATTCATGACTAAACAGGCGCGACCGACGAGCTTTAGACGAATAAAACGGTATCGTTCTGTGATATCGTGAATATACGCGTTGTGTTTTTTTGGAGACACGGGTTGCTCGATGTGTCACGGCGAGCGGTGCTTTTACATGGCTGTCAGAGGGGTAAGCAGGAAACGGACCGCTTGTATAGAATCCCGGTTGCGGCAAGTTCTTTTGTGGCTTCTGCTTTCAACCCGCTAGAGACGCACACGCCAGCCGCGATCACGTCAAGGAATGCCCCGAAAACTTCAACACGGACAGGCTACTCATGTACGGTGGCCGTGACTACATGGTCACCGAGGATCAACATAAAAAGCATTGGGCAAAGCTGATCGCCGAACGGATGCTGCGCAGTGTGCAAAGCGAGCCCGCCGGACCTGTGAAAACCGCTATGATGAAACAGTTTGATCTCCTGTATCGAGCAAATGTGTAGGTCGTGCGATAACCAGCACCTGTTTACGACCTATGGGACACACAATCTTCTCGTATTCATGTATGTAATTATCTGGTACTTATTAAGAGTCGGTTTTCGCAAGCGGATGTGATGTATGTTTGTAACTAAATACATTAATTACACTCTGGGCGTTGCCAAGACGCAAGCGTTGTTCGCATTTTTTACTTGCCGGCCGAATTACTTCGCTTGTATTTCAAGTTCTTCGTGCAGTGTCGACGAGGTGCTTACTTTTGTGTTAATAATGAGGAGACTCCCTCAGACATATTCCGGCTCTAAAAGCGTCTGTCTCCACTCCCACGAACTCGCCGAATGCTGCCACGAACGCCTGCACGAGGTCCTCCAGCTCGACAAATGTCCAGTCCTCCGCGCTCTCATCCATAGGACGAAGGGCGTGTATACGGATGCTCTCACCGTACCCTTTGAAAGTCCGTGGAAGAACTTTATATACTTCTAGCGGACGCAGCTGACGATCGGTGCAATTGTTCCCATCTCCCGCCGTCAGTCCACCTTCGCATCGGCGCAACCATCTCAAGACTCGATTCGTCTCGAGCTTGCACTTCGATACGACCGCCGATAGGTATCCGCGTAACTGGTCGCACTCGCCACTAGCCAACAGCGTCCTCAAGCGTTTCCAAGATCGTTGCATCTCAATGGGCGCCCCCGTGTCTATTTCAAACTCCAACACCCGCTCGAAGCTACACCGCGCAAAATCGGCGACAACACGGACATCGGATGCGGTTGGATGAGTGTTGCCCTCCGCCCCTTTGGGTCGTTCCATGACGTTCGCACCGCGCCGCTTGTCGCTAGGAATCTCGCGTGGAAGAGATATCGTAGAGGCAACTCCAGAGAACTGCTCCGGAATGTGTCCTTGTTATACACTTAGCGTGCTAGCCCAAACGACTTGACGCGTTCGATCGACTGAGATCGGGATCGGCGTGCTCGAAAGTCTTTCCGCGAGAGAGAGAGAGAGCGGTGTTTTGAGCCGAAAATCGATTGTACAGAGGTATGTCTCGCACGAGGTGTAGGCTTCATCTTGACGATCATATGTACGTTTTTTGTAGCACCAACGCGTGTGGCGAGCAAGGTTGTCGGCGAATAACCAACGCCGGAGTTCCTCGAAATTGCCGTAGCCATCGTCGTGGAGGTGACATTCGCCGTCCACGCCGACCGTGGCGCGCACTTGCTCAGTCGTGTGTATCTTCCTACGGTGCCGTTCGGCGCCTGTGTCGACGGTTCGTCGGTTCCACGGTTCGTCGATGCGCACAAAAGTTTCTTACCGCGGGTTTACATTCTAAACCATGATCGCAGTAAACATTTTAGCATGCCTTTTTGTGGTAATTATTCTGGTTTGACCCCCCCCTAAACAAATTCGCAAAGGCCTCTTGCACAGGTGGTGTATCTTCAGACACCTCCTCCTCCTCCCCCGGATCGCTATCGTCATCAATATTAACAAATTCCGCCACAGCGGCTTGGTTGCGCATCTTGGCCATCGCTTCTTGCGCAGACTCTGTTGGTTTACCGTGTTCGTAAGGTAGTGTTGGATCACCTACGCCGAATGGGTCATTTTTTTAATCTGTATGCATGTATTTACACCCGATGCGATACGCCACGGAGTGTTTTTTCCTTTTCCATCTTCGTCATCCCACGATAAGTAAAAGTAATCACCGTTGCTAGCACGCGCCTTCTCGCCTTTTTCGTGACTAGTTTCCGTACCATCAAAGTATATTATACGAAGCGCGTGATGACTGCATTTCAATTTGTAGCCAGCTCGCGTGAGAGCATCGCAATTGTCTGTAGATCTCGTAAAGAAGCGTCGAATCGGAATGATCCAGATTTCTTAGCGCGACGCTTACGGGTCAGTCACCATATAGTCGGGGGGGGGTGTCGAATCGTCATTCGGGTAAGCGTCCGACACGAATCGCATGCGCTTCTTCGCGAGCGCTGCCTTTTCTTTCAATTTGTCGTGTTCTTTTGTTGACGTAGACGATGGATCGTAAGGTTTCTCGAGCTTCGTGCGAAGTTCTTCAACATCCTCACCCAAGCGGTCTGTTATATCCATTCTACATTCGCTGGTCGACGCGTACCAGTGGATCAATGGTTTACCGTACAGCGTAAACATGTCGCGTGTATTGTAGCGATCGATGGTACGCGAGATCAAGCGCAATATATGATCGATCGTAACTATCTGATGTATGGTCGTGCGATAATTGATAGCCACGGTCGTCAACACGTGTTGGTAGGTTTCGATGATGTCCGGAGCAGCTTGGCTTTTCAAAAAGCCATTCAGCAGCGTGCTCCAATTTTCTATTATCGCAGACACGAGCTTTTTTAAAGTACACGTCTCATCGGCCGAGACGGCTCCACTAAACGGGTCGCCGCACGCCTCGTTCTCGAGCTCGAAGTTGTGTCCTTCTTTATCTAACCAATCCATCTCGCTTTTCAAAAGCGACAACAACTCGGGTTGGTCGACATCCATGAACGGAATGCTCTCGCCCTCTCCTCTATTTGGGGCGATCACGAGCGCTTGCAAACTCCTTCTTTTTATAGGAGCTTTCCGCTCAGTGTCTGCAAGTATCTTGAGAATTTCCAAGGCGTTGGTTTTAAAGATGACTGTAGATCTACCGTTCTTTACCATGTTCGCATGCCGCATATTCAGTTGTGCCAATAACTGGGATGGGCAACGCACACACATGAAAACTGTTGTGTAACGAGTTAAGTCATTCTCCGTAAGGAGAGTGCCCTCCAAGGCATTGAGACACGTTTCGAGACTCTCCGTCCAATGTATTGACGTAAATCTTAACCGGAGTTTGAGTATATGCAGCACAGCGAGACCCAAGCTCGGGTCGTCGGGAACGACCCGAACATTCTGCATTTCGGTCATCGCCATTATGAAATCGCCTTCAAGGGACTCGTGAGGTTGTGCATCGCCGCTGTTCACGTGTGTGGCTAGCGCGAGCAAGGCCTTTCCGGCCTTGATACACGATGCCCACAGCGTGTTCAGATTTTGGCATAACTCTTTACCAGACACGTTCTGACCACGGAATATGCACCTACCATTGTTATTCGAATCGGTGAGACAAATCAGCTCGCCCGCTTCATTGTATTCGAACGAACACGGTCTCACATCGTATACCGCAGCATGCACGGTGCTTCGGCTTATTCCGCACGGTGGACTCCCAAAGCCCCACACATCGTTCAGGGTGACTTTTCCTCTTTTGTTGTTTCCGCACGGTGAGACTATCATCGTCCCTTTCCCGATTCAAAACTCTTTCCGACAAATACACCCCGGGGGGCCGTCGGTGCGGTCGTCGTTCGTGTATTTATAAGGAAATTATGAACATGCGCAAATTGCGTCGTTGTTCGATCGTACGCGCATATGAGCTTCCCGCCTCCACCCCCGTGTCCTTCTAGCATTCGTGCGACGCGCACCGCGATGCGAAGCGCGCTGGCGGCCGCCAATGACCCCGTGTCCGTCGATCCGATTCGGCGGCTGTCGATCCGATTCGACGGCTGTCGATCCGACGGCTGTCGATTCGACTCGGCGGCCGCCGACCTGGTCGTGTCGGCCGCCTCGAAACGCGGAATCTCATTTTGTACATAGGAAGCAAGCGATGAATGGCACCTCATTCCCATCGGGGCCGCTTCGCACGTCTCTCTCTCTCTCCAGCCTCCCCTGTCGCAAGATGAGATACTCGGACTACCGACACGCGCAGGTGGACCGCCTCTTCGCGCATCCGTCCGTTCGAGCGCTTCGGAAACGCCTGGTCAACCTTAGTTGCGTGCAATCGATGTGCGAGCAAGAAAGGGGACCGAAGAGTCCGGCGGAGGCGGCGGAGGCGCTTTCGTACTTTTATTGCGCTTTCGTGCATATGTGCGGACTCGAGTACGCCAGCGTGGCCAAACGGGGAGCTCCAAAGTCCGCGCGCGTGTCTTACTCGCCCCCCGCTTTTGTGCACGTCGCGTGGCGCGAGCACATCCTCGATACGGAGGGGTACGCATCCTTCTGCGAGGAGAGCGTCGGCTTCTTCATTCATCGCCAACCCGACGACGACACCCTGCAGGGTCACATCGATCGCCAAGTCGGACAGGTGCGGTACACGATGGCGCTTCGATGCACCTTCGGTATCTCGATCGTGGCCGTCATGGCGGAGCACGGAGTGTGGTACGACGATCTGCGGTACAGACCGAAGGAGAATCGACGAGAGCGCCTGACTCCGTGCAAGCGGCGCCTCGATCGCTCGGCCTCTCCGCCCTCTCGGGAGGCCTCCTCGCTCTCCCGTTCGAGCTCCCCGTCGCGCCGACGGCGGTGGTCGCCGTCCGGGCAGATCGCCGATGGCGCGGAGTCGGAGTCCGATCTCTTCATGCAGGTCCATGTGAAGAACCTGAAGGAGGAGACGATCGTGCTCACCTTGCGGCCGTCCCACACCGTGCGCACCCTCATGGACGAGCTCATCGTCCGAAACGAAGCGACCAACGAGGACCCTCCCAGATTGGCGTTCTGCAACAAGCTGCTGATCATACCGGAGATGTCGCTTCGAAGTTGCCGCATCACGAGCGACTCCGTGTTACGGATGGTCCCCTCGAGCACGCTGCGCCATTTGGGCGACGAAGCCGCGCAAAGCGCCTCCGGCTACCGTAGGACCGCCGACGCTGCGTAGCCCAGCGCTTACAGAACCGAGGAACATTTTAGAGGATCGATGCCGCTTTCACACCGGCAGTAGCGGTAAATTTGATTTAATTTTGCAAAAATCGACACTTTAAATTTTGGACCGGGGAAACCTCTCTCTCTCTCAACACGATTACTAGATTGTGCTGAAATCTATGGGCAGCCCTGACCGGGAGCCCCGATGCAGGCTCCCATGACAGACTCCTAGGCCAACACCGGACTGCTGACTGATATACAGGTTCGTGCTGCGACACACGCTGTGTCATACGTAGGCCAGACTCCGAAACCGCCCGAGACCGTTCCGGTTATATCCAGCTTAGGGTTTGTTCATCTTATGAGTTTATCCACGCAGTTCGGGAGTTTCTGACATCTGGTGAACTAGGATATTTCAGTGGTTTACACGAGTAGTGGATATCATCCTCTTATCGATGCATCCTCGATGGACCTTTATTTGCAACAGATATCTCAAGGATATAAATACACGCATCACTTTCGAGAAAAAAGAGCGCACTTTTCCTAGCTACCTCTCCACAAGTTGTCGCCATGAGCTTCGCAGTATACGAGAGCGGAAATATGTACATGGGGAAGCGCGGGCGTGAAGAAGACGTTGAGGGATGCACGAATGTGGGCAGTGGCGATGCGGTAAGCATGGTCGTGGACGGCGAGCGAGGTGTAACCGTTGTGGCCATAGGCGACGCGGGAGAAGAGTGCGATGACGAGTTCGCTCTCCTAGAAATCATCGCTCACGCGGAAGCGCATCCCGACAACAAGTATTTCCTCGTACTGGTGGGTTTGACAACGATCGGAAAGTACAAAAGTATGTACGGGAAAGACTTCGCATTTCCGAAGAATGTACATTTTTTGTACTTTGACGCTGATTCTAATCTGAAGTTAGAAGGCGACCAGGTCGCCCCTGTTGTCGAGCGAGATGCAAACGTGCAAGTTTTGCAAATAGGTCCTATCGTCGAAAAATACGATAAAAATAAGCAACCGATAACATCTAAGAAACTCCAGCTACTAAATATGTTGAACCAAAACGAGTACACCTACTACAGCTTGGGTGATTACGGCACCACCAACGTGCAAGAGGGTACGTTCGAAGACCTTTTTGTGTATGCGGATAAGAGGATCGTGATCGATCCGGCAAGAGGAATGGGCGCTTTCAAATTTAGTTGCTCGGGTATCACCCAAAGATTCGATCAACCGGATTTCACGAATCTGTTCCTGGGCGCGGATTCCGACGCGGCAGAGCGTCGCTTTACCGAACATATTTTGACCATAGGCTTTCGAAATCTGATCGGGCGCGCTGCAGAAGCTGGACTTCACACCGCGCAGCTGGTCGAGTGGAGATTCGGTATGAAGATGGGGGCTAACGTGGATACGGCTTTCAGACTAGCCAAAAGTTTTTGGAGGGAGGAACCGGATGACATATCTGAAGAGAATATGTACGATATGGTATATGCACGGTTTGAAGAGGAAGTTGGAGATGTTGGCATAAAGGCTTTGGGTGCGGTGATCGATACCTACGAAAAGCGATTGCGCACAACTGGTCCCGAAGTTGTTCGCCTCCGTGAACACTACGATGCGGAAGAGATGGGATTCAAAAGGGGATACAGATTCATCTTGATGGTATGCAAGTTGGTTTTGAATTTGGATCCAGCTTTCTACGTGTCTGGAAAGGCAATGAACTGGGTGAAAGCGTGGACAGAATCTATTCCTTTAGACACTGAATGTGATCCGGAAACGAGATCTGCACTCTTAGGAATAGACGACGGGTCATACGATGAAAAAAGCCATGGGCCGCTTTACCGGAATCTAATTCCAGCGTACGCGCTATGGGTAAAGCAGGCGAAAGTCGTCGACGTGGAAACTTCGCCCGCCTACGACGTCGTCGGGTGAGTTTTTTTCGCGGAGAGCTCAAGCGTTTCGACTCCGTGTTCTTTCATCAGCGGATGCCGCGCTTTAAAGTCGTATTTCGACACGCGCATCGCGGACTTTAGTCTTTCGTGAATGAAGAATCGCATTGCGCCGCTCATTACTTTTTTCTCATCGGTGTCTGAGTCGTTGGCTGTCTCGAACAGGTGGCGATGCATGATCGGTCACATCGAATACAAAGAAGAAAAGATTATTGAACACACGATGGTTCTAAAGGAGGGGAAGCAGGTGCGAGTAAATAATCCTCTCATGGATATATACAACGATGAACGTGGCACAACACGCACGGCGAGAGATGTGTACACGAAATGGAAGGCGACCCAATTGGAAAAGGACGTGCTCGGCCACCCCAAACTGGGCACCCCGCACACAAAATGAACGCCACCGCCTTGACGACGGCGACGAAACTTCTCCTCCGTTGTCGGACTTTTCCGTCACCGTCACGTTCGAACGCGCGATTCGACGGGTATTCGCCATCGAAATGTATAACACGCTTTGCGCTCATGTTTTGGGCGGTTTGTGATCTTCCACAAGCTAGCACGTAACAAAGATGTCGAATGAACACTTCTTATACGCATACTCGCGAAACGAACAGGCCACGCTTAGCTTCGCCGAAAATCGTTTGGGTGTCGGAATGGCGCGTCCGTTAAACACCGTTCCACAGCGAGGGGTCGCGAGTACCGCTCCGTGCATCAACGGCATCCGCTCCGAGCCTCGCATGCACCAATCCACAACGCGAGGGCGCCTCTGGCGTACGGCTCGTCGGCTAAATCCGAAAGCGCGTAATGATCGCCGGCGACCGTAGGATGACCGACGCCGTGTATTTGGCAGTGCAAGACGGCGATGCCAGGCGTAACTTTCATCCAAGGTCGTAAACGAAAGAGAGGCTTAAAGGGCCAGAGTAGGGCCAGGAAGTTAATATACTCAAACGCCCGATGGGCGTGGTTTTTTTTCTTGTAAACGAAAGGGCCGCGCGTGTGTGAATGTTGCGTCTCGCGTGTTGCACGTTTCTTTCGTACCCGCTTTGACGCACGACACTGCGCACACACGACGCGGATGATATCCTCGAAAGTTATTTCCCACGGCGGTCGATGCCGCAAGCTCCCCACTCACCTTAGACGAAAGTGCATTATCGCGCGCGCGACATGGCCCTGGCGGAGCCTTACTCCATTTGTTTGTTAAACACACGAAGAAGAAGAAAAAGAAGCGTTTAATAAATGTGCACGGTTACATCCGTTGTTCTCAGGCTGTGGACCCACGATCCTAAAGCTCGAAAAGCGAAGGTCGGCAGGTTGCAAACACGGTCTCTCGTTGCGCGTCACTTATACTCCTTTTTCGGAACGTCATCCAAGGTCTCGTACGCGATCTCGTACCGAGAGAAGTGCCCCTTCACCGAGCACGTAACGGACTCTAGGTCTTCGCGGTCGCACGTCTCTTCGAGAGTCCACAGCAGGTTCTCGCGACTCTCCCGGCAGCGCACCCCGGGAGCGCCCGTCTCGAGCAGGTAGCGGAGCGTCCCGAATTGCGTGCACCTCGCCGCCTCGTCGAGCAGGCAGAACTCGGGGAAGGCGTGATGGAAGAGGTCGCTGCGCTCCCCGGTGAGCATCCAACGAAGCGTCTCGGTGGATCCCGCGCGCGCGGCCAGCACCGCCGCGTAGTGGGTCCCGTCCGTTCCGTTCGGGTGTTTTCGCACGAACCGGCGCATTCCCCACCGGAGCGCGGGGAGCTGGTCGTTCTCGATGGCGACGTCGATGAAGTGGCACACGTCCGATGGGTCGTCGAATGCGAACTCCTTGTCGAACTCCGTCACGTACATTTCCAAGGTCCGAACGCTTCCACGCCGCACCGCGTGCTCCAGGTTGTCCCGCGAGAGGCGAAGCGTCCCGTGGGTCCGCATATGCGCTCGCACCGCCTCCGCGTCGTCCGCTACCACGCTCCGGCGCAGCGCGAGCTCGTGATCCGACATCAGGAGCTCTTCGGCCTCCTGATGTACACGAAACTCTTGAAGGCACGCGAGCTTGTAACGAAGATGCGGACGGAAAGAGCTCATGACGTTCGAAGCGTGACAGAGAGGGTCGCACCACCGGTGATGGAAAGGAAATGGCCGGGAAGGCCGACTCGGAGGATATGTACCGAGCGAAGCGTCGCACGGCGGCCGCCGTGCGTGGCGGCCGCCGTGTGTGACGGCCGCCGTGCGACGCTTCACACGCGGATGCTCGCTCGGAATCGCGCACTGTTTCACGAACGTCGCGGCGGCCTCGTGTTCGGTGGCCGAGTTCGAGCCGGTTGTGGTGGTGCAGGAGCTCGTGGCTAAGCAGATCGCGCGAGGCGAGAAGACCGTGGAGCTTCGAGGTCAAAACCATCGCAAGCACGTGGGAGGCGCGGTGTACACCCAAGCGTCTCGGCGCCCCGAGGTGAACGGTTCCGTGCTCTTCAAACAGCGCGTGCTGCTCGACGACGAGGCGTTCCGCCGGCGCACAGGACGAGCACCTCAGCACGGCCGACCGATCGTCGCGCTGCAGGACCGCGTACGGCTGCGTCTTCACGGAAGCGCGCGAGTTCGAAAAAGGGGTTCCGATCGAGGCGAACCCGTTTTCTTAACTATGCGGTATTCCCGTAGTCGGCTTCGACCGACGTCGCCCGCACGCAAGGCCACGCGGATAGAGAGAGGGTGTGTGTGTGAGTGAGAGAGTTCCGACCAAACGCTCGCCTCGTTGGGATTGCGCAGATAAACTCCGCGCAGATTAAGAACAGATCTCGACACACGACCCGTAAATCATCCTACCGTGTCGTTGCGCCGAAAAAACGAACTCGAGTGGGACGCGCGCTTCTAGCAAACCATACGAATGCGACCAATTCGCGGAGTCCCGATAATGAAAATACGAACATCTCTACCGAAATTCGATCGTCGAACATCCCCAGCGCACGAATCGTCGGGGATCGCGCCGTGCGAAAGCGCTTCAGCGATGGCGCTCGCCGCGTCCGGGAAAAAACAACGACGTCGCGAAAGTATAAATACGCTCGGGCACCGAACTTGCGGCGCACGCCACTCGCAAGCATGGCTTCAGGACGGGTCGTGGTGCTGATCGTGTCGACGATGCTCGCCGTGTGCGTCGCCGAGACGCAGGAGCATTCGCGTTTCAGAAACCGGAAAGAGCTCCGAAGCACGCAACGCGACGTCGTTGCGATGATCGACCGAGCCAAACGTTTGAACGACGACATCGAGCACCTCCTGAGTGCCCATCGGACGACCGTTCCCTCGGACACGGCCAATCCCACGGAGAGGGTCGAAACGGACACGTCCGATCCCACTCATCCGAACAACCGTACCAGCGAAGCGGCGGACGAGTCGAACCTCGCCGCCGGCGATGTCGCGGTCGATCGGACCGTGTCGATCGAATCGGACGACTTCGAATAGCTCTCGTCGAAGAACGGCGGCCGCCGCTCAGCGGGCTCCGACGTCGCCGCCGACCACGAAAGGTAGGAGCTTAAAACGCTCGAACCGCCTTTCGGAATTCACTTTCGGCGGAGCGGACTATCGCAAAGTGGCGAGGCATGTACATCGACGAGGTGATCGCGGACGACCACTTCGTGCACGCCGAGAGGTTGTGCACGCAGCTCGTACAAGCTGTATACGCGGGCTCTATAATCTGTGACGCGCGCTCCTACGGTCTCATCTTCGGCGCGATGGAGCCGAGTCTCGACGAGAGCCGTTCCGCGCAGGGTGCCGAGGTGACCTCCGCCACAACAGGGGCCTCGACCGCGTGGAAAAAGGGCCTTTATCACAACATCAGGGCCTTGCGACTGGTTGTGCAAGCGGACAGCATGGCCGGCGTGCGATGCTTTCGTGAAGTGCTGCGAGCGGTGGAGGAACTGTGCGTCCGACTGCCGAGCGTGGAGGCCTTACGAACCATCCGAATGAGCCTGCAGATGTACGAGATATTGATGGACTGCACGACCGATCGCGCCAGCACGACCACCGACTATAAAGTGGGGATCGCCGGCGGAGAATTCGTGGGCCTGCCGTCGCCTCTGTGGTACTGAGAGCGGTGGGCACTCGAAGAGCGCTTTGACGGAATGCAATTGTACAGAAGTGAAGTAGATGAAGAAACCGCTTATTCGTAATGTCGACATTTTTTTGTGCATAGACACGCTCTTATAAACCTCGTCTTATCACATTTGCGCGCGTGTTTGACTGTGCACGCAAAAATACAAATATTCGAAATCGAGTTTTTTACGTCTCCGTACATCCGTATTCTCTTTCAAGCATCCTCGCGTGATTCGATAAGCGCCACTCCTCGTTTTTCGCTCATCTCTCGCTCCAAACGGCGTCACCGTCATCGCACTATGCAAGTCGTCGACACGACGCGATAGATAATCAACCTGTCGCCTCGTGCATGACCGAATCGGCGTAGAAATACTTCTCTAACGGCGACACACACACGAGCGGCGGTACTCGAGTCAAATCGGACTAGGGGACTAGGCAAGGGCCTACACCGGGATTCCCGGGAGGGCTGCTTGGGCTACTCCTAACATGTGAGACCCACTATTTGTGTACAACGCATGTCCACGCACTTATCACGATTGGGCGGCCCGCCCGGAAAACGATGCTGGTAGCGCCCCTTGTGCTCCGTCCACATCCTCCTGAGGTGTGCGATCGTCCAGTGCTTCTTCAAGTTTCTGCTTAAACTCATCCGACCTTACATAAGTGTCCAACATTTGTTCTGTCATCGCATGAATCAAGTCCCTTAAATGGCTGCTCGTCTTATCAGTATACTCCTCAAAACGGCCGTCAAGCTTAGAGAGTCCTGCTCGTAGCGCGTCCATTTCGACGATTGCCGCATTGTAAGAAGTTTGGAATTGCGTGAGTTGAGCGTCGAGTGCAGCTAACTGGTTGGTGTGGGTCACGAGCTTTGCTCTCGCGTTTTCAATGGAGGGAAGGATGTCAGCAACTGACATCGAACGATTCCCGGGCATATGCAAATCGACGATCGCATCATGACGAATTGACATCGTTTCGTGGATGTGGTTCGCCTTCCGCGCGATTGATGAAACACGAATCATTACGATCTTACTGGTATCTATACGCCCCACACCGCTGATCGCACCTTTCGTTTGCTCACCGTCGTTTAGAACTGTCACTGTCGGAGCAGGGCTAAGAAGATGAGGAAACGCGATTTGATGAGTGTGAAGTGGGAAGGTTGTGGAAGAAAAACGCTCGCTCTTGACGCCGTCTACGATGGCGGCGCCGCTATCCGTCCGAATCGCAAGCTTTGAAACTTGCACCTCTTAAAGAGCGCGGCATGTAGAGGGAGCCTAGCCCCCACAATGCACCGATTGGTATAAAAAGCGGTTCCACATGCGAATATCCCGGCCCAGGGTAGGGCTGGGGGAATTAATTTACCCATACGCCCGACGGGCGTGATTTTTTCTTTTTCTTTTTTCTTTTGCCCATCGCTCCCACAAAGATATAAAAGACCCGACCTTCGCATCACCTTGTCACAATTAGAAAAACCTAGCAACCTTCGCATCTATTACGAAACCGTTCAACCTCAGCAGCAGTCCAGAAAACTTTGGCCAGCATATTATGGCTCTTGAATCAGAAGTGGCAAAGGAGTTGAGCATCACCCTGACATGTGGAGAACAGTCTGAGAATCACGTTGGCATGCAAAAGCAAGGCGCCGGTTTGGCAAAAGAGGGTCTCACAGAGCAGGAGCTGCAAGACGCCAGAAAACGCTTACTGGAACACGGTTGTGAACAGGTGGAGGTCCGGGAGCTGCTGTGCTCCCAATACGTGAACAAACGAGGCTATTTCCTGCACGCACCTGATGGGGTGAACGCCGTTCTTCGCGCGGGATGCACAAAGCTGGGTGTGTCGCTGGATTTCTTGAATGGCCGCCCTTGCACCCACCAAGCTTTGCTTGAGGAACAGGCCGGTCTCGAGTGGAACACCCAATACTTCGACGTCAAGAAGAAAAAGGTGCTGCAAAAAAGAGCGCGCCACAACCTCTGTTACGCCGAAACGCGCGTCGAGCCGGATTTGGAACGAGGCCAGGGTACCGTGTACAGCTTCTCGGAAGTGCCCGTGACCGACGTGTACCGCGCGGGACTTGGAGTCATCTTCGGCGAGAAGCTGAGCGGGTGCCAGATGGAGGGTAATCGATACGACAACGTCGGCAAGCAGGGCATCGGAGTGCACGGCGATCAAGAACGCAAGATCGTGGTGGGTGCCAGATTGGGCGCGTCTCACGCGTTGGGCTTTGCGTGGTTCAAACATGGCGAGTATCTTCGTATGGTGGGCGAGCCTTTCATGTTCACGCTCTCGGGGGGATCCCTGTACGCCATGTCAGAGAAGACCACCGGGTGGGACTTCAAAAACGCCCACGTCACAGGTTGCCATCTCCGTCACGCCGCGGGAGCTCCTGGATACATCAACTTTCACGCTTACGTGGAGAGCAACAAGAAGCGTCGTTTGGCCAGCAAAAAGTATCGCGCGGCTTGCTGTTCCGCATCCACGGTTGAGACACCCGCTTCGTCATGCGGAAATCAGCGATACGCGAAATGAGGGCGTGGTATGAGGTGAGAAGTTGCAGGCCTGCTTCGAGAGTCCGCTCTCGCGAGGTCTGTATATGGTACAGGCCAAGAACGATTTTTACACCTTCCCGGGTTAACACAAATTTATACACGTCGGCGGTCTAAATATAAATGTAATAGATAGCTGCTGTTGAGTCTGTAAGCATGTTCGTAACAGCGAGTATGCCCTTCGTCCGACACGGGGATTATCCCGGACGGTTAAATATACAGCGGGAGGTTCTACTCGTAAACACCTATCGACAATCACAAAGCAAATCCTTTCACAGCACCCTTGTAAGCGGTCCGTGAAAGTGGTCCTTCTAACGGGAACATTTGCAGCCCAGTCTCTACATCGTCAGTTCGTTGCCCGCATTTAGTATGCGACGCGGGGTTAGCCCTCCTCGGCAAGGCGCTCGCGTACGCTACGCATCACGCCGGGGATGAATTGGTGCATCCTCTCCGTGTCGTCGACCGCGAAGGCGTTGTCCGAAAGCACCACTCGCTGGACGTGCCTGACCCCCGGGAAGCGAGCGAGTATCCTCTCGCGATAGCTTTGTAGAAAGTTCGCTCGGGACGTGTCCGAAGCGAGTCGGTCCCGCTTGTCGAAGCGCAATACCCCGCAAAGCCAGTGTCTCTCCGTGTCCCGCAACGCTCCCATATCGGCGATCAGGTTGAGCTTGGACGCCTCGTCCGCTTTCGCTCGCTGCAGCGGAGGTCCGTGCAGATGAACCCACTCTCTCACGAGGTGGTCGGCGTGCCAAGCCGTGCGACATGTGTGGCACGCCGGTTCGACGCTCGCGACGCCCTTAAGGCGCAGGTTTCTCAAACACCGCAAACACGCGTGATGCCGACAATGCACCGAGGCCACGGGCAGAAAATGCGGCTCCATGCAAATGGCGCAGATGGCCTCCTCCTCGGACTCCGAGACTTCCGCGAGCTCGCTGACCGGCGGCGTGCTGACGAACGCGAAATGATAGGGATTCTTGCGCACGACACCTTCGTACAGCACCATCATCGGCCCGCCGAAGGAGACCACGTCCCCGTTGACCAAGGGCCGAGCATGGAAAGCCGCGAGCCTGCGATTGTTAACGTACGTGCCGTTGTCGCTGCCGTTGTCGCGAACGTGCAGCTCCGACTTTCCGGGAATCGCTTCGATGCAGCAGTGAAACGGGGACAGTAGCTTCGACACCTTGGGATCGTCGAGCGCGAGGTCGTTCTCGCGACGACGACCGATCCACACTCGATCCCGGCCCTCGTTGAAGTGGTCGCACAGGCGCAGCGTGCGGAAGCACCGCGGTCCTCGCTGGTCGTAGTGGGTGTACATGGAGAACGTGGAGCACACCAGACGACAGTGCGCCTTGCGAGCGGGGAGGCGCTCGCTCGGAGCCTCGTCGGCGGACCGTGCGGAGCTCGTCGGGGCCACTGCGCGGTCCGACTCGGGTCGCCCGGTTTCGATGCGTCGCGAGCGTGGAGGGCGTCTCATGAAAGCCCGGAAGCGCGGCCGTTAAATGAGGAAACAAGGCGCTCGAAAAACCTTGTAAGCGATCGCGAGATCGCGGCGGTGACCGACGACGGCGGCCGCCGCTTCGATCGTCGAGCACGGTCCCGCACCGAGGAATCGAACGGCGATGGATGACAGAGCGGCTGTTGTCCGCCGTTCGATACGATCTAGCGGTGCATATCGGGAAATGCGTAGGTGAGTTCACAGCCGCCTTTTGAGATTACGCGAAGGGTCACCGACTTCCCGGTGGTCCTAGCAGACGCGAGGCGCCTCCTCGAACTTGTCGAACGGATAAAGTAGCGACAAAGGTACTCCGGTGTATAAATATGCACGTTCCCGTGTGTATCACAAAGGTGCAAGCTTTTTGCCGCGACGCCTCGGTACTGATCGACGCGCGGTATCTGCTTTGGTGCGTCGGGGTTTTTGCATTGTTGTCCGAGAGGATGTCGTTCGCTATGATGCCCCCACCCCCCCCGGGAGATGGATCCGGGGCCGGTCTTGGTGGGCGGAGTACTGAGGTTCCGGAACCTCCAGGAACCTCGGATGACGGCGACATCCGAGGTATCTTCTTCTCCGCCGATATCAGTTCGATCTTTATGTGTATTCAAGGGTTTATATCCCCAGAGCTCATAAAACCTTACGGTCAAACTTTTGGAGAATCGCGCCGGATCGGTGGGCCATTCAAGTATAGGTCTTCTGACAATATTGGGATCATGGACAGATGTGATCAAGCGCTTGCGGAGGAGGTGGAGGATAAATTGGAGCGTCTGACAGCTCGAATGAAGGAGTTCAAACATGCGTGTCACACGAAGGTTAATGCGATCACACTATCAGATACGAGCGTCCCTTCACTCTTCGTGCTTATGGACGACAACCCAGATTTCAATCACGGCCGGATACATACAGATGGCAAAGATGGGGGTGTGGAACGCCGAATTATCATATGCTTAAGCGAAACCAATGTCGATTCGACACTGAAAACGAAGCAAGATCGCGAAGAGCGTCCTCCGCTTTTTAAATGTGAGAACGTCAACAAGGTAGGTGATGGCACTTACTTATCTGGCGACCAGTTTCATGCGACACCGTACACGCATAAGAAGTCGCGCTGGACATTGTGCGTGGATTTCGAATGGCGCTTCGAGGGTGGGGAAGAAGGCTATCATAGGGAGTTAGAATATAAGCGTAGATTCGAAGCTCACGAAAAAGAAGCCGTCAGAAACGTGTTGCACGGCGATGTTGACATGATCGAGTACGAGCTAAAGAAAAGATCAAAAACAGATAACGGCTCGGTGAGGTATGCTCCATATATTCGCTGAAAGCGCCAGAGGAGGTAAAGCGATGACCCTTCGTGTTCATTCCTTCTAATCAAGTTTCGAGACAGGTTATACTCGGCGTGCACGTGCGCAATTAGTATGCGAAACCTTTGTCGGGGCGGCCGCTGTATATTTGGACACGAAGTCTAAGAGCGTCGACTCGAACGGACCGTCGGTGGTGTCCGCGACGCAGCGGCCTTTCCTCGCCTCCTCGAACTTGTCGAACGGATAAAGTAGCGACAAAGGTACCCAACAGCAGTACGCCTTGAGTATTCTTCAACGTACCGTCTTCCACATTTTCGAAGCTGATCGTGCCGTCCGTGCTGAACGTGATTACGATACTGTGTCTCGGGGATGTTTCGGGCATCCAGTGCATGGTAGCACCATGTTTTAAAGCAATGTTGCATTTCACATTTTCTTGCGGTATTAACTTATCACGGCCAATATTTTTGCTGCCATTTTTTGTCAAAGTAGTATTTGGAAACGTTTGAGGCCGATATGTTATGTTTACCATATGTAGAATCCGAGTCTTCGCATATTACGAATCGCGTCTCTTCGTGTTTCTCATAAGCATCCAATGTACTTGTAGGAAGGTCCATAAGTTTTTCCACGTGAGGTAAACGTCCGAATTCGTATATAGTTGGGAAACTGCTCATATGATCCGGTAGCTTGTGCGCAAAAACAAATGGACAACTTGTGTTTGAGCACGACGCACGCGCGTGCCGTCCACAGAATTCAAAGATATATTCCGAAACCGGTTGTTTTTTTAAGAGGGCTAAGTCTTTGGTCTTTACATGTTCCTCAAAAAGATCTTCGATATTTCTGATAAGCACCTGACCTTTGAGTTTTTGTATGTGACGTATCTTGGTCAAGGCGACGCTCGTGACGTAAGGTATTAAGCATACTATCATAGATTCGATCTCAGCATGATGTTCTTCAGTGATCGTTTCATCGTCTTCAAATGATAATTCTTCCATATCTGGATCTCTCGATGACTCGGAGCCGGTATGAGCTGCAGACTCGCGGATAAAACTCTGGATCAATTTCGACAATTGAGTTCCACTGTACGAAGCGTCATCACAAAAAAGAATCCGCATCTGGGGTAGCGTGTCGGATGGATACTTGGAAACGTCGACATGCATTCCGACGATGTCGTAAACAAAGTCTATTGCTTTGTCTTGGAGTAGCATGCTGTACACTATCTGCGTAATCCAATAGTTCGATTTCAAATTCGAACCCGTTACGAAGATGAGGTGTTTCACGCCTTCGTCCTTAAATATTTGAAGCAGCTCGGTCAAACAGGTTTTTAAAGTTGTACGAAAGTCCTTAAAATTGACAAGCTGCGTTTTATCTAACACGACATTTACGAATTCGCTCGCGAATAATTTCGTATCGTCGGCTTCGCCGACCGTGTGCTGCACGGAAAAGTATTCCTGCGTATTACAGAGTATTATAAGAAGCAGGCGTCACAGAACACAAAAGCAAGCAGGCGCCGTAGCTCGCCTGCTCAAAAAACGAACACGCGCCTTAAAAACTTTTTTTTTCTCATCGCACATTGTGCAGGGAGTGACATCCTTATTGCTCGCATCATAGTCCAACACTTCGGTCTCGAATATCAGTTTTCGAAGCGAGCGGCTCGATCTTCTTAAACCTTCATCTACTTTTACAACCATATCTGAGAATTTCAGTTCGGTATTTATTTGATCCAAGAGTTCCACGCATTCTTCCATAGATATATCGAATTCTTCTGCAAGCGCTATGATCTCCTCGTCGTTGCACACACTTCGACGACGCTCACAGGTGCAGGAACACGTGTAAGTTAACCGTAGAATCAGCTCTCCACGTTTTCTCATCCTTTCCGAATTGTTATTCCCTTGGAAGAACATATCGTCCTCCACCTCGTCCGCGATAACAGGGAAATGATCACAACTTTTGCACGAGTCATTTGTTGCTTCACGAGCGGACGATTCTCGGGTGAAGATTTCTTCATGATTTCTTTTGGACGGCGAGGACATGAATTCTGACACGTGAAGCTCGTACGCGTTGATTGTAGCCACACTCATCTCACCTGTTTTTTGATCGCCGTCTTTTAGACATTATTTCCTTCGTATTATATGTATATATATATCTCATACCTTAAGATGCGCACATATGTATAACACCATAAATAAAACGCACTATGCGACGTTGTCGTCGGAATTGTAAAGGTTTTCAGGATATACATCAAAAAACTGTTTTATGTGAGATGGGCCGCTGTGGAGTGATTCCCTTGAGGTCCAAGGGCGTGCGATATTATCTACTCTCTCATTTGAATCATATACGTCGGAAGAATTTGATCCAGGGACGTAAAGCGATGACTCTTCGTGTTCATTTCTTCTAATCAAGTTTCGAGACAGGTTATACTCGGCGTGCACGTGCGCAAATAGTATGCGAAACCTTTGTCGGAGCGGCCGCTGTATATTTGGACACGAAGTCTGAGAGCGTCGACTCGAACGGACCGTCGGTGGTGTCCGCGACGCAGCGGCCTTTCCTTGCCGACGCGCGCGTGGGGAAGCAGCGAAAGATTCTTTGGACTCGGTGCAGGTCGAACCGACACGAAATCCTCAAGTCAAAAAATACACGAACGGTCGGCGATGGCTCTCTCTCTCTCTCTCTCTTTCCCTCTCCATACACATACATACGCACCCGTATATATGGGGACAGCGAACTCTATATTGTACATGTAATAGTGAATATACCCCAACCGGATGTATTCGGAGTGAGTCTAAACAGGGTTGAATGTGTTCAGAATATCGAGTGCGATTAGATAATAAGAGACTGCAACCTACAACACGGGCGAAAGTCTCGAACGGAACCTAACGGCATGTGACGCAAAGAAAATGTTGAAAACGAACTTTGGGTGCCACGACTGGGTAAGTACGACATGGCCTAGTCAAATGGACAAACGAGCATACACTTAATCACTGAGCTGTATGCTGAGGCGGGAATGCTTTTACGTCCGCTCGTCGTGGACGGTCTACCACCCAAGGAGCTCCTCCGTGCGCTGGATGAGCTCCTTTTGCACGCCCTTGTTCAGCAGGTGCGCGTTGAGCACGTCCTCGTACTCAAAGGTGCCGGCCACCACTTCCAAGTAGAATTCCGTTCCGCAAAACACGCGGAGGCTCGTCTCGTCGAGCTTGTCGAGCAAACCCTGAAAGGCGACCAGGTCCAGGTCGTGGAAGATGGCCGCCTCGATCGTGCGGGGCGTGATCTCGCACCCGTTTCGATACGCGTACTGCGCGCACGAAAGGCTCTCGTGTTCGATGGCGATCACGCAGGTGTCCGACGTCCAGGCGCAGCCGTTCTCGCGCGCGTATCGCAGGCAGTCCAAGTGGTCGTACTGCGCGGCGATCAAACAGACGTCGTCCGTCCATTCGCACCCGTGTTCGTGGGCGTACACGAGGCAAGACAGAGCTCCGCAGGACGCGGCGCCCACGCAGACGTTCGAGTCCCACCCGCAGCCGTGCTCGTGCGCGTACCGCAGGCAGTCCAAGTGTCCGTACTGGGCGGCCATCGAGCACACGTCGTTCGTCCACCCGCATCCGTGTTCGCGGGCGTACTCGAGACAAGGTAACGCCCCGTACGCCGCGGCGGACTCGCAGACCTCCGGCTCCAACGCGCAGCCCTTCTCGTGTGCGTACTTGAGACAATGCAGTTGCCCACCGGAGGCGGCCGCCGCGCAGATGCGCGCGCTCGGTTCGCATCCGTGAACGAAGGCGTACCGCAAACAATCGAGATGGCCGTGTTCGGCGGCGTACATACAGGCCATCAGATCCAACGCGCAACCCTTCTCGTGCGCGTATCGCAAGCAATCGATACGCCCTGCACGGGCGGCGACGGCGCAGAGCGTGCTATCCATGCCGCAGCCTCGCTCGTGAGCGCATCGCAGACTCTCCAGGTGTCCACTCGCCGCGGCGTACGAGCAGACGAGGGCGTCTCGCTCGCAACAGTTGTCCAGAGCGTACCGCAGACACTCCGTGCGACCGTTCGTGGCGGCCGTGTGGCAGGCGTGAAAGACCAGCTCGCACCCTCTTTCGTGAGCGTACTTCATGCATTCCAGATGTCCATAGCGGGCGGCTATCGTGCACGCGTGCTCACACCAGGCGCAGCCGTTCTCGATGAGGCATCTCAGACAATTCAGATCGCCGACCTGCAGAGCGACGTAGCAGGTGCGGGCGTCCCACTGGCAACCCCGATCGTGCGCCAGGAGCAAGCACTCCGTGTTGCCGCCACGAACGGCATGCGCGCAAGCGAGCTCGTCGATCTCGCACCCGTTGTCGAAGGCGTACTTGAGGCATCGCAGCCGACCGTTTTTCGCGGCCGCCGTCGAGCACTCCTCGCTCCACGCGCACCCTCTGTCGCGTGCGTACGCCAAGCACTCGAGGTGACCACCGGCGGCGGCCGCCGTGCAAACCTTCTCCGTCCATTCGCAGCCGTTCCTGTGTGCGTGCGTCAAGCACTCCAAGGAGCCGCTCGCGGCGGCGCTCTCGCACGCCACGCGCTTCAGCGAGATCTCCTCGTGCGGAAGCATCTTCATGACGTGCTCGTAAAAGGAAACGGACAACCCGAGCGTACCCAACACTCGTAGGGAGGTAAAGCGGCGGTACCGAGCTCGCAAGCTCTTGCAAACCACGCGCAGAAGCGCCTTGTCCTGATCCGATAGCAAGGGCTGCACCAGCTCGTCCCACACATCCATCCGTGCCAGGCTGAGTAGGTGTTCGCACTTCGAAGGGGCTGCTCTGAAACTCGTCGAAAGCATCTTTAGGATCGTGGCGTGGTTCGAGTGGGAGGTGCGCTCGGAAATGAGGTTATGCGTCGGGGAAGGCCCCTATGAAGAGGCCTCTTCCTCGTATCGGCGACGGCGTGGGACGATGGCGGCCGTCGACACGTCACGATGTCGCCGCGACGGCGTGGGATGCTGGCGGCCGCCGAGTCGCTGTCGGCGTGCGCATAAAGCGTCGCGGCGTCCGCTCCGTAGGGTTCAATGCATGTTCGATTCGCGGAAAAGCATCGCAACCTCTCTGCGCATGCTCTCGGATGAAACGTATTTCAAGTACAGGTTTCGCAAGTTCGACATTTCCTGAAGTGCTTGGGTGCGCGATGTCAAACCGCGCTCCAAAGCGCGAAACGGTTTCGAATTATTCCAACTCGCGCCTCTTGCAGGAGGAAACGAGCTGTCGGGAATCCATCGATCACTTATCGGTATGTCGCGTCTGTCACACCCCGTCTGACAGTTGGCCGTCACCCGGATAACTCCGTGCAGTGCCGCCTCCAACGGCATCCGTTCCGAACCCCGCATGCACCAATCCACAACGACGGCGCTTTTGGTGTACAACTCGGGTAATTCCGAACGCGCGTATCCTTGGACCACCAACGCTTCGCAACCCAGCGCCACGCAACAACGATCAACGTACGAGATTATTTCTTCGGGGTTATCATCGTCCAGCAAGACCAGCTTTCTCGCTTGTGCATCACCCATTTTTATCGAAGCACGATGCGCCGACGCAACCATCGATGGCGAGATGTAGGGCCTGATCACGCTGTCGCGCGTTAGGTTGACATCGGCGTGGTGCGACAACCAGAAGTTGTGGGCGATGTACGCGCATCCGGAAGCTTTATCGATCTTGCTAGGTCCTAGCAAGTAAATGTACACCCGTACGCCTTTGTCGACAAGTTGCTTTGGACACGCAAAACCTTCTGGCAGTATGTAAACATCTCGGAAATTTATCACCCGAGAGGGACCAAAAGGTATTTTGATCACATCCGGATACTCGTCTATGTATCGCCGATGAAAAAACGAGACGGTTGTTGCTGGATCATCGACAGCCCGGGTCAAGCGTGTTTGGGCAAAATAAACTCTTTACAGATATAGCGCATGCATGCACAGCGCTGACTGTATGAGAGCTGCTGGACCGCCGGTAGCAACGCCCATGTGTGCATCGTCAACGAAATACTTGATCGCGGATGACATATGGAATCTTATATCGCGCGAAACTTCGTGCGCACTTATACCGCGAGTGCAAGGAAGCTCTCTTTTGGCGATCGCGCAATGGCGTGTATATATATATATGCAAGGAGTGCACGGATCGTGCACAGTTGTCATCTTACCTCGGATACAAACTCGTCTTTTTAAAGCACACCGCTTCGATGTAACGAACACCTAACATCGATTCGGTGGGTAAACCTAGCGGTCGAAATGTCCTGCGCTGACGACGGATCGATCCAAAATAAGGAGTCCGCGATTCCTTTTTTGGCGGCGAACTCCCCAGGATTGCTTCGTTCGCCGCGTGGCACTCATCTCTCGTCCCAGGAAAGACGTGGCCGTCGCGACCGTGTACGCGACCGTAAACGGAATTCGACTCCTAAATAAGGATTAGCCGAGGTGAATAGGGAGAATGCCCCGGACGTTGCACGAGTGTTTGCCACAAACGTTGGCTTTCCCGTCGCCTCTGCTCGCAGAGCTGCAGGTCCCTCTTTAATCGTCCAATCTCGGTCGCACGGTCTTTGTGTTGCTTGTTCAACTCCGCGAAACGAACCCGCTTTTGCCTCTTGGTCTTCATACACTGCTTCTTTCGGTCTTTCAGCCCGTCGATTTTGCTTTTGCACAGTTCCAACTGATCACTCGTCGTCGCCAAGTCGATCTTCATCTGACCGTCTTCGCTCGAGCTCTTCTTTAAGGCTTCGAGCAGACGGTCCATGGTTTCCTGCTGCTGTCGCAGCTCGGCCGAGCATTCAGCCCTTTCCTTTTTGTCGATTTCAAATTCTTTCAGGAGTGATGCAATATTGGCACCGCTTTCATTTACCTTTGTGTGCACGTCGTAGATATCTTTGCTCATTTTGGCGATCTGTGTTCCCAGCTCGAAGAATTGTTTAGCGACCTCCACCGATTCTTTCGTTTCAACAATTCGGTGAGGGTCGTCCGCGTTTGATTCCACGTTCTCTCCTTCCGAACCTGTGTCATACCCACTGTCCGAATCCTCGTCATTCTCATTTTGTTCATTCTCATTTTGTTCATTCTCATTTTGAATTTGCTTATGCATCTCGTCGCGGTGTTCAGCGGCAACCGTCTCCAAGGATTGGATAGGGGCGTTCGTCCATTCGCTCGATTCAGAGGTATGCGAGACTTTTAAAGGCTTCGCCGCCATGGAGACCGGCTCCGATCACGATCGCTTCACCTTTGTCGGTTGCGGATGGAATCCGAGGCCCGTGCGTATATATACTGAGACCGGTTCTGATCGTCCCATTCTTTAACGGTCTCACAGCACGGATGCGTCGAACGGACGCCGAGGACGCATCGACCGAACGCTCGATGAGCCTAGAGGGATCTTCGGGCGAAAGGCGAGGCGCGCCTCACTCTCTCTCCGCACGACCATCTTCTCGGGCGGTCCGCGTATGAACGACATCCCGAGGGTATCGGCACAAAGCCGAACACGGACTTTTTCACGCACGACCGTCACACACACAGACGAAAACAGTGACGCCATCATAGATAATAGACACACTCTTTACGACTCCCAATGTGAAGGTTCTCTCTCTCTCTCTCTCTCTAGCCGTCTCCTACTTCAAGCCATCCAGAGCCGGCAACAGCTCGCGGGCGAGGGTCTTCAGCTCCACCGCCGACACCGCTCGAGGGCGATGGGGCTCCAAGATCGCGCGCTCGACGGCGGCGTACTCGGGAAAGAGGTGCTCCCAGTGGATGGCGCGGTCGAAGGCGATCCTCGGGAGTCCGCGCAGGGTCGATATCGACGGCGCGTGCAGCTCCGGAATCTCGAAGGCCTGCTCTGGGGGCAGGTTCCTGGGTCGTTTGGGGGTCTTCCCGTCCGCGTACATCGGGACGTGGGTGCGCACGGCGTCCTGCATGCCACCTTCACACCACGAGCGCAGCCGCTCGCGCTGCTTCGGGTCGTCCACGTTTCGGACGTTGTACATCGAGGGCAGCTGATTGGAGGGTATCTTGGGGACCTCCATCTCGCGCATCACGTCGTCCAGCTTCTGCGCCGCCCCCAAGCCGTCCTGTCTCGAGTTCCGATTTCGATCCTCCACCTCCAGCAGGGACCGGTCGTCGTGGGTCAAACGCCAGGCGGTGAAAAGTCGGCACATGGGATCCGTGCGGATCTTGGAGGGCAGCACCGCGTGCACCAACCGCTGGTTCATGAGGAGGATGCAGCCGCGAGGAACCTCCACCGTCATGGCGTGAGGCAACACCTCGTCCAGCTCGGCCTTCTTCTTTTTTTGGAACCCCGCGCCGTGCGCGTGCAGATGCTGCGTGCGCGGGATGAGCCTCGCCTGCTGGTCGGTGAAGGCGATCCAACCTCCGTAGACGGTGTCGCCGTCGCTGTACACGCTGAGATCCTGGTGCCAACCCTCCGCGGTGGGGTGTTGGTTCTCGGTGCGCACGAGCATGCGGTCGTACAACTGGTGCAGCCTTCGCGGCTTCTCTGTCGGCTCTTTACGACGATAACCACGAAAGCGTTGACGGAACAGCCAGCGTCGAGGGTTGCGCACGGGTCCCACCGAGGCGCGGAGCTCGTCGACGCCGTCGACCTCGGCCATGACGGGGGCGATTTGCGCGTGGGCGACCAGACGCATCGCGCGAACGAAGCGGTTGTGGAAGGAGCTCGCCGTGCCCAGGGCCCCGAAGCCGGTTTTGGAGTACCGCCAGTCCTCGCGCACCTTGTACTCCGGCAGCTGCCCGAGCGTCAGCTTGAACGACTCGTACAGGGTGTCCGTCTGCGACTCGTCGAACAGTCGCCTGACTGCGTAACCTTCACGCGCCAGCTCTTGCGCGACGCTACTGTCGCTCTCGCCGTTCATGGTGACGATATCGAGAACGGCTTGAGATGAGAGAGTCAAGGATGGGTTCGAGGCGGAACGCTTCTTCAAAGCTGAATTGTGCGATATTCGGGCGCCGTCGTCCTTTTCATAAGGACACGCACGGCCGCCGTTGCGTCATCGTGGAAGGCTCGGCGGCCGCTGCGTCATCGTGGAAGGCTCGGCGGCCGTTGCGTCATCGTGGAAGGCTCGGCGGCCGATGCGTCATCGTGACATCGATCCGTCACTCGGTAGTCGCACAAAGAAAACGCGGTCGACGCGAGACGAAAGGCAGGGAGAGAGAGAGAAAGGCGAACCAATCCAAAATATTGAGACTGAGAGGTTGTAAAATTCGCGTGATTCGGAGGCGGTGATCGAATTCGAGCTCAAAAAACCGGCATCGACCGTCTCATTTCCCGGCGAAGGAGGCGAAGTCCGCCGATTCGCGGGCGAAAAGAAGGAGGCTCGCTCTCGGAGGGGTTCGCGATGGACCGAATTCCGAAAGCTCGGTGCAGTTCGGTCAGGCGGAAATTTTCGCGACACCGACCTTCATGTCAGAGGTTTCCACTTCCAACCTCTTGTACGAGCGGCGTATCGGAAAGAACCGAGAGAGAGAGAGAGACGCGTCGAGTCGAAATTTCGAGGGCCCGTTGAAACAGAACTTTTCATTTTTTGCCGTCAAAGCGGGGATGAAAGGCGAGGTCGAGCCCCAAACGCCTCCTCCATCGACAAAATTTCCAAAGTCGACGAGCCGGTTCCGAGCACGGAAAAATCAGGGTCGACCCTCGGAGGGGGAGGTCGACCGACCAACTTATGACGGCCGCGCACGGATCGGTCCGGCCAAAATATCCGTCGCGCCCATGGTCTCACGGAGTCTCACAAGAAAATTATTCCGACCGAGAGAGAGAGAGAGGGACGTGTCGAGTCGAAATTTCGAGGGGCCGTCACGACATAAATTTCCAGTTTTTTGCCGTAAAATCGGGGATGAAAGGCGAGGTCGAGCCCCAAACGCCTCCTTCACCGACAAAATTTCCAAAGTCGACGAGCCGGTTCCGAGCACGGAAAAATCAGGGTCGACCCTCGGAGGGGGAGGTCGACCGACCAACTTATGACGGCCGCGCACGGATCGGTCCGGCCAAAATATCCGTCGCGCCCATGGTCTCACGGAGTCTCACAAGAAAATTATTCCGACCGAGAGAGAGAGAGAGGGACGTGTCGAGTCGAAATTTCGAGGGCCCGTCACGACATAAATTTCCAATTTTTTGCCGTAAAATCGGGGATAAAAGGCGAGGTCGAGCCCCAAACGCCTCCTTCACCGACAAAATTTCCAAAGTCGACGAGCCGGTTCCGAGCACGGAAAAATCAGGGTCGACCCTCGGAGGGGGAGGTCGACCGACCAACTTATGACGGCCGCGCACGGATCGGTCCGGCCAAAATATCCGTCGCGCCCATGGTCTCACGGAGTCTCACAAGAAAATTATTCCGACCGAGAGAGAGAGAGAGGGACGTGTCGAGTCGAAATTTCGAGGGCCCGTCACGACATAAATTTCCAATTTTTTGCCGTAAATCGGGGATGAAAGGCGAGGTCGAGCCCCAAACGCCTCCTCCATCGACAAAATTTCCAAAGTCGACGAGCCGGTTCCGAGCACGGAAAAATCAGGGTCGACCCTCGGAGGGGGAGGTCGACCGACCAACTTACGACGGCCGCGCACGGATCGGTCCGGCCAAAATGTCCGTCGCGCCCATGGTCTTACGGAGTCTCACAAGAAAATTATTCCGACCGAGAGAGAGAGAGAGACGTGTCGAGTCGAAATTTCGAGGGCCCGTCAAGACATAAATTTCCAGTTTTTTGCCGTAAAATCGGGGATGAAAGGCGAGGTCGAGCCCCAAACGCCTCCTCCATCGACAAAATTTCCAAAGTCGATGAGTCGGTTTCGAGCACGGAAAAATCAGGGTCGACCCTCGGAGGGGGAGGTCGACCGACCAACTTATGACGGCCGCGCACGGATCGGTCCGGCCAAAATATCCGTCGCGCCCATGGTCTCACGGAGTCTCACAAGAAAATTATTCCGACCGAGAGAGAGAGAGAGACGTGTCGAGTCGAAATTTCGAGGGCCCGTCAAGACATAAATTTCCAGTTTTTTGCCGTAAAATCGGGGATGAAAGGCGAGGTCGAGCCCCAAACGCCTCCTCCATCGACAAAATTTCCAAAGTCGATGAGTCGGTTTCGAGCACGGAAAAATCAGGGTCGACCCTCGGAGGGGGAGGTCGACCGACCAACTTATGACGGCCGCGCACGGATCGGTCCGGCCAAAATATCCGTCGCGCCCATGGTCTCTCACGGAGTCTCACAAGAAAATTATTCCGACCGAGAGAGAGAGAGAGGGACGTGTCGAGTCGAAATTTCGAGGGCCCGTCACGACATAAATTTCCAATTTTTTGCCGTAAAATCGGGGATGAAAGGCGAGGTCGAGCCTCAAACGCCTCCTTCACCGACAAAATTTCCAAAGTCGACGAGCCGGTTCCGAGCACGGAAAAATCAGGGTCGACCCTCGGAGGGGGAGGTCGACCGACCAACTTATGACGGCCGCGCACGGATCGGTCCGGCCAAAATATCCGTCGCGCCCATGGTCTCACGGAGTCTCATAAGAAAATTATTCCGACCGAGAGAGAGAGAGAGACGTGTCGAGTCGGAATTTCGAGGGCCCGTCAAGACATAAATTTCCAATTTTTTGCCGTAAAATCGGGAATGAAAGGCGAGGTCGAGCCCCAAACGCCTCCTTCACCGACAAAATTTCCAAAGTCGATGAGTCGGTTTCGAGCTGACGAGAGCTATTCTTTCATCCGCAGCGGCGGCCGACAACCGCAGCGGCGGCCGTCTGCGTCGATGGTACAAAGAAATGCTTTATAAAGGGTCGAAGGTCACGAGGTTCGTTCACAATCTGCGATAGCTTCCAGCAAACCGACCGTCGTCGTCAAGCGGATCACGGGACCTTCTCGCAGGATCATGGCCGCCCCGTCGAGCGTGTCTGAGCAGTTGAAACTAAGGCCGCGGCAAGAGGTGATTCGTGAGTTTTTTGAGCACGCCTCCATCCGCGACTTACAGGAGCGTCTTTTGCAAGCACATTTTCTCAGTTTGCGCTATCACCCGTGCAAGGATATGATAGGCTCGAGACCGATCGTGCTGGAGCTTGTGGAGCATTATTGCGAGTTCATGTATTTGCTTTGTCTAAATAAAGATGGTTCCCGCGATTGGCTCTCTCCACCTCCGATTATCGGTATGGTTTGGCACGAGCATGTGGTGGACACGAGAGGTTACCAGGCGTTTTGCACCGAGCAGTTCGGTGAATTCGTGCATCACAACGCCAACCGTGCGCTTATCGTAAACGTCGCTCTCCGGGAGCTGTCCAGAGCGAGAACCACGATCGAGTACAGCAAGCGGCTGGGTGAGCGGCGTATCAGGGAGATGATCGTAAGGGGCTTGTGGTGGCCCACTCGCCTCTTCGAGGACCTCCCCGACGAAAAAGAGATCACCGAGGTGAACGCGCCGTCGGAGGAGATGTCTCGAAAGAGGCGCGCCGGGGCGAATGAGCAAGATCCTTCCGCACCGAAGACAAAGTGTCACAAGTAATCCGAGACCCACACCGTGCAGGAAAGCACGTTTCCCAAAATAAGTTCGAATCGACCACTGTCGGTGCGTCGAGGATGTCGACCGAATCGGACCTTATTGACACGCAGGAAATGAACGAGGTCACGGACTCGTAATCTCTCTATTCCTTACGGGCGGGATTCAAAATAGATCAACACATTTTAGGAGGGTTTGAACATTAACGTACAAAGCAGTTTAAGACGGGTTATCGGATATGGGATACATGTTGGTGACTTTGTATTAACGCCATGATTTTGTACCGAGCGCCTTTTTTTTCTTGATCGTTACACGACTACAAAAGAGTTCTTCTTAACGATGCCGCATTACGGCAAAGCGCATTATATTAATCACTCACTTTTAAGAAAACCCGATGTTAAGAAACCAAACAGCGTTTGGGGGGGGGGTACCCAACTCGACGAGTACGGCTGATTGGCCTGAAATCCCTGCTTTCTTCAATGTGGGCGATTACCGTAACCCAACTCTGGGGCGCGAAAATACAATTCTCTAGCAGAAATAATGTGATGCCCATACCGTGAAAACGACTAAAAAATTCTCTCTCTGCGTCCGTAAAATTTCAAAGCGATCGTGACCTCGCCACACCTTAGAGCGTAACAGCCTCCGACACGCTAGCGATGACGGTGATAGCATATCCGAAGGCTAGTAGCCATGGTTTCGCATCTCCTTTGATTGTGTGGTGTGCACGCACGCGTATGCATATGTGCGTGTGCAATCTTCAAAAACTCGCTGCCAAAATAGGCATAGGACTTCCCGTCCCTTACAAAACGAACGGTACTCAAAAGGCGGCTTTCGGTGGGTGTGAACGTTTCGTAAAATTGGTGTCCCCACTCTTACACACATATATAAAAGGCGGGTTCGTAATGATAGCATGCACATCTAGCGACAGCATATTTAGGGTTCAAGCTATCCACGGCTTCTGCTCTCGCCGAGCGCTATCCGCTTCCGGCGTCCGTCTAGGACCACGAACCTCTGCGCGCTTTGCAGCGTGGCCCCTCTCGGGCGTGCGGCTCCTCGAGCTTTCGCTTCAGCTGCTCGTGCTTGCTCCACTCCTCCTGCCAGCTGCGGTACATGACGGCCTTACCCGCGTGCAGGTGTTCGATGACCTCGCGTTGCATCTTCGTGGTGCACCGCAACCCCAAAAGCTCGCGCTGCGTCTTGTCGCTCTTCGCCTTCAGCGCTTTGTTCTCCTGCAGCAGCACCTCCATATCCGAGCGCAGGCACAGCTTCTCCGATTCCAGCCGCTTGACCTTCTCCGCCTTCGCCGCAGGGTTGGCCGCCGTCAGCTCCTGCACGCGCCGATTCAGGCCCCTCACCGTCGACCGCAGCTGCTTCGTGTTCACACCGAGCTCCGCGCGCTCGCGCAGCAGCTCCTCGCGTCGGCAGTTCAGGCGGTCGCGGTCCTCGGTGACGATCCGCAGCTCGCTCTCCGAACGGCGGTTGGCCCGCAGGAGATCGTCGATGCGGTGCGCCTCCACCAGAGTGTACCCGTCCGACAGCTGCGGGACGGGCCGGAAGCCGCGCTCCTTCCATGTCGCGGGGTCCTCGGCGAGGCTCAGCAGGTGATCGGACAGAGCGCGCAGCACCGCCCTGCTTGTGCCGGTGCGGTCGGGGGAGCTCGGAGGGCTGTAGGCGGGGGAGGTACCCGCGGAGGCTGTGGAGCTCGGAGGGCTATGGGCGGGGGAGGTGCCCGCGGAGACCGGGGAGTCGGGCATGCGCCGCAGCGTGACACACTCTCGAGCGGGTGAGGCGGGCAGGGCGTCGAGCTCAGCGATATGTTGCATGGTTTAGATGAGGGCGTGCTGTTCGGAGGCGGGGGGGAGGGAGCAAAGAATGAGGCGTGTCGCCGCGGACGGCCGTTTTACGCGTCGAAGGTGGGGCGATCGCGTCGGCGGCCGATCGTATCGGCGGCCGATCGTATCGGCGGCCGATCGTATCGGCCGCCGTGACGACGAGCGCTTATCACATCGCACCAACCATGAAGACATTCATTTTCTCCAAATACTCACATCGCACCAACCCTACAGACCTTCATTTTCTCCAAATACCCACACCGCACCACCATGCAAGCCCTTTTTGACTCCGATGATGAACCCGAGCCTCTTTATTATCCCGCCAACTACGACTCCGACGGGTCGCAAGCTACCGATGTTTCGCAAGCTACCGATCTTCCTGTCAACACCGAAGCGGGTGACGCCGCGATCCGTCTTCTGAAGGCCCGCCTGAGGGAGTGGCCGAACAGCGAACCCCCCTACGCCGACATCGGAGGCTCGGGCTCATACGAGCCCATTCCGGAGTTGGCGAGCAGAGTGAGGCCGGTTTGGGCGAGGGATGAGCTGGAGAGTCGTCTCGAGGGCATCACGAAAACCATCATGTCGCGATCGTACTGTTCGATCTGCCGCGAGCACAAGGCGGAAGACGTCAAGCTGTACCGAGGGTGCCTTCAGAAGCTTTCCGTGCAGCATTTGGTGTGCGAGGAGTGCTTCAGTCGGGACCACACTCCGCAGTGCCCAATGTGTAGGTGTGACCGCCCACCGACTCCCACGGAGCAGAGTGAGGAGCTGCGTCACGACTTTTACCACACTCCGTGCCAATCCTGTCCGATGTGCACCGACCCCGCGATACGCACCGCCCAGGGATTGCTGGAGCACGTGGACACCGAGTGCGCGGCGGTCGTGTCTCGCGTGGTCTCCGTGGACGTCCGGAAGCTGAGAGCGCTCCTCGAGAAGCAGCGCTCGCGGTGCTTGACGGAGCTATGGGCCTTCCCGGGGACGGCCTTAACGATCCAGCAGGTCGTGGACAGTGAAGTCGAGCCGTTGAAGCGGGAACTTACGCGAGTGAACGAGGTGTTGGAAACGGAATCGCAGTTCATCGAGCAGTTGGAGATGCAGCTGCTTACGCTAAGGGATGGTCAAACCGAAGAGCTTGAGCGTCTGAATGAAGAGTTGGAGAGCGCACGGCGTGGCGAGAGTTTGTGGCGGGAGGTCAACAAAAAGCAAGTCGACAAGGTCACGGAACTGAAAAACCAACTGGAGAAGCTCCGAGAGCAGGCCGAGAAGCATCAGAGCGAACGGTCGGAGGCGGAATCGCTTCGCGCGGAAAACATGAAGCTCGAGCAGCACTTGGAGAGGCACCGGCAGTCGATAGTCAGTCTGAAAGGCAAGCAGTGCGAATTGCAGCAGGGGTTGGACGACCTGACCGAACGGAGCGGGAGAGGGTTGTTCGCCGAATCTTGGAGGAAGTGCAAACGGCCCAGGAAGGAACCCGCTTGCAGCAGCCGGGCAAGAGAGAGAGAGGGCGGACGGTACCCTTAGGTAGAACCGTAGCCGGATATGAATTTTGTTAGCTATTAATATGTAAGTGCCTTTTATAAAGTTTGATGTATCCTCATTAAGGTATCGAGCGTGCAATACAAGTCGGTCTTGTTAAGAGTGCACTTGTGACTACTAAAATTCTCTAACACCTTACGGAAAGTGCCTTCCGAACTGTGCGTAATTGAACATGTGCGCATGTGGTGGGAATTCAATTGTTTCTGCCAGGGTACGTCTGTCTAAACAACGTTCCGACGGCGTGTCAACCGTAACACGCACTGAGACAATGTAGGAAAACAGACTGAATGTTTTAGGTGTTTAAACAACCGTTAATGGTTAACAATTAAAAAAATATTATACTGGTTGCAAGTTTGTTTTGAAATATATATAACTTCGCACTGCTAATGTGTTTTGGCTCTTCCTAGGTATCATTTTTCTTCTATAATCTTTTGCACAGTATTTATCATCTGCTCACACTCTGCCACAAGTTTAAGCAGTACCGCCTTTACTTCTTTCATCTTATTCAATTTATGGGTCAAACTCTCTTTCATAGCACTAATTTCTTCCTGCTCTTTGTCAAGCTTTTGCCTTTTTGCACGCAATTTACGCCTGCGTTCTCCCATCGGACATAAAACAGTATCGGATTCGTCAAAAGAGGTGCTCGAACCATCAGAAGAGGAGGAGGAATTTGCATAATCTGCACGTTTGCACAGGGTGCGGTGCATATCTGTTTTTTGTGAAACAACAAACCGAACGAATGCAAAAACCCTTTTTATAGCTTTCGGATTATCAAATATTAAACCGCCATCGCCGATGACCGCCGCCGATGACCGCCACCCCCGATGACCGCCACCCCCGATGACCGCCACTGACCGCCAGCGACCGCCACTGACCGCCCTGACCGCCAGCGACCGCCGCCCGACCGCCGCCCGACCGCCACTTGACCGCCAGCGACCGCGACCGCCAGCGGCCGCCATGACCGCCGCGCCGCCCGACCGCCACTTCCACTGACCGCCACTGACCTCCACTGACCGTGCCGAAGAGTGTGGCCGCCGTCGTCGATGCATAAAAGGGGAGTGTGTGCAGATGTCACCACAAACTGATCCGATTGTCGGTACAACACTACCACTCTCACTATCCCTTTGAATCCTCGCAGCATGGCGACTTGCCAGCAGCATGGTATACAATTCGACATCACGATCCATCCATCCTTGAAGACCCTGTGCAAGCGCCTCTTGCACAATGAGTCTATCGTTATTTACTACAGCAAAGGCTATCCAGCACGCGTGAATGGGAGCATCGAGTCGGCGGTGGTTTATCTGGTTGATCACTACTACCAGTTCATGACGCTGCTCAAGCTGAACTTGAAGGATGACGGCTATACCCAAATGTCTCCCCCTCCCATGCTGGACGTTGTCTGGCACGAGCACCTTCTCGACACCAGAGGGTATCTCGACTTTTGCATGAAGGAGGTTGGTGAGCTTCTTCATCACGATCCCAATCGCGGATTGCCTCAGGGGCCTGAAGGAGAGGCTGAGCGGAATTACCGCATCTGTAAGACCTATTGTATGTACGTCGAGCACGGCGGTGGAAGTAAACGTGTGAATGTCATGATGGAGAACGGACTGTGGTGGCAAAATAATCATACCGGTTCTGTCTTTTCACCTGCGGAGGCTGGCATCCACGCTACCGTTCCTTCGGCAACGACCAAGGAAAAGAAAGCCCTGAAAAGAAAAGAAGCTGTTCCCGTAGACGCTATTCTGGAGCACGCGAAGGATAACGAAGCCTTTCCCCGAAAGTGTGCGGTCGAGCCGTCCACGGCGGATCGACGGCTCAAGTTGCAGAAACTGGAAACCTTCGACATCTTCGTGAAGTCTCTGACAGGGAAGACCACGAAACTGAGTGGGCTTCACCAACGCTCCACTATGTTTGACGTGGCGACGCTGTATGAAGAGAAAGAGGGTGTTCCTTGGGACGTTGTGAAGCTTATTCACAACGGGAAGATTCGATTCGGGAAGAGTCCCGGTTGTAATCGGTCTCGTGACGACTATCTGAAGCAGAAGAAGAAGTTGATGGATGAGGAGAAGGTGCCCACTCTTGACGAGCTTGGCATACGCAAGGAGACTACCCTGCATGCTGTTTTGGGTCTTGCAGGTTGCTAGATAGTTCACGCTGGCTGCACGATTGCTATGTGAAATTGACTTTAGCTTGGCAAGTTGTGTAGAACATGAGTGAAATGACAGAACACCACGCTCTGACTCAAATAAATACCGACAGTTCCAATATGGTTTATATTAATCGAGTTTGTGAATGACTCGTGTGCACTCTACATATTGATCGTATCATCATTTTGATGTCGCACCAATACAGCCTTCGAAAGCATGTGCTTGTTTTGTCTACCGATACTTTCTCTCCCTCCGACAAGAGTGCCTCCCGCGTGACTTCGATGCCCGCTCCTAGGACAAATCATCGGCAAACACCATATCGAACGAATCGTCCGGTCCAGAGTAGGGCCGGAGAAATTGACTTACTCGTACTCCCGACGGGCGTGGCTTCTTTCTTCTTCTTTTTCGAACTCGAAATCGTTTCGCGGAACTGACGGAGTCGCTCTCCGACACGGGGTTGATCGACCGGTCCGCAAACCTCGGCGGTGTTTCGTAGGAAAGCGTGTGAGATGCTCCTTCTTCCTCTGTCATGGATCGCCTTCGACCGTTTGCACATTTTAGGAATAAATGGGCCCTTTTTGTGATTGTGGATAAACCTCGAATTTGGCTGAACTTTTGAGAATGTGAGCGATTTTTTTAGCCCGACATCGGAAGGCGGTCATTTTTTGGGGGGGTTCAAAAGTTCGCCTCATCTCTCTCTCTCTCTCTCTCTCTATCTCTCTTTGAGGTGAATGTGCTTGGCCAAAAAATCCGGACCCGGTCGACGATCCGGTAAAATTCGTGGAGTTTATAAGATCCCTCGACAACATGGGGTCCCTCGAGTGGTCCGCGAATCTCGGTTTCATTTCGCAAGAAAGTGGATGAGCTGCCTTTTTTTCCCCCCCGAGATGGGTCGCCTTTGACCGTTTGCACATTTTAGGAATAAATGCGCCCTTTTTGTGATTGTGGATAAATCTCGAATTTGGCTGAACTTTTGAGAATGTGAGCGATTTTTTGAGCCCGACATCGGAAGGTGGTCATTTTTTGGGGGGGTTCAAAAGTTCGCCTCATCTCTCTCTCTCTCTCTCTCTCTCTTTGAGGTGAATGTGGTTGACCAAAAAATCCGGATCCGGTCGACGATCCGGTAAAATTCGTGGAGTTTATAAGATCCCTCGACAACATGGGGTCCCTCGAGTGGTCCGCGAATCTCGATTTCATTTCGCAAGAAAGTGGATGCGCTGCCTTTTTTTTTCCGAGATGGGTCGCCTTCGACCGTTTTCACATTTTAGGAATAAATGCGCCCTTTTTGTGATTGTGGATAAACCTCGAATTTGGCTGACCTTTTGAGAACGTGAGCGATTTTTTGAGCCCGACATCGGAAGGTGGTCATTTTTTGGGGGGTTCAAAAGTTCGCCTCATCTCTCTCTCTCTCTCTCTCTTTGAGGTGAATGTGGTTGGCCAAAAAATCCGGATCCGGTCGACGATCCGGTAAAATTCGTGGAGTTTAGAGTAAACGTTCTGGCGTACTTTCACGGCGTCAGTTTGTTAATATCTGAATTTGGTGCAGGCAAGATAATTTCCAAGTGACGCGCGTAAAAACAATTATAATCTTAAACAGGATATGCATACACGTATAATTGAGTTTGCATTGCGCTATACTCATTCATCGACACGAGTCCTCTACGCTCTTGCTACGAGAGAGGAACGGTATGTTGAAAAGAACAGCCGTCCTTAGATACCGAGCAACGATATCCTCACGGTGCTAACGTCCAGCCCCCCAATTTCAAAGATTGATGAAACACGGTCCCGTTGTCCACTGCGAGCTGCTTGAGAGTCATGACTTGCTCCTTGTGCTCGATTATGCACTTCTCGGCATAAAACATCAACGCGTCCTTGGAGCCGCACTTGCCGCCACACGGAACCGACGTGGGCGCAGCACCGTAGTAAAGTTTGCCTTCGCAAACCAGCTTCAGTTGATCGCAGTCGCATCCGACGGCTGTAGCGGCGTGCTCGGCCACGTCGTGCATCGTGGAGTCCTCGTTGACGTCGCACGTCACCAGCTGTCCGGTGGCCAGAAGCTTGACTCGAACATTGAAGGGCGCGTTTCGTCCACCTTCGACGTCTACCTCTACGTCCTCTTCGGGCACACGACGGGCCCGCTTGTTGCTGCTGTTCGCCTTCTCCCCAACCTGCGCGGCCGGAGGCGACGCGGCAACGTGCGCAGAAGGAGGCGCCTTCGCATGAGGGGGGGTTAGCTCGTACCACCACATTCCATTCTGCACGAGCCGATTTATGGAATTCTGACCGTGGGGCACCCGGCCGTACGCGGAGATGGTGTCCATAATGCGAGAAATGCGATGAAGTCTGTTCTGAGACAAGCCTTGATCGGTATAGCGATGAAGCATGCCGCCCACGACGTCGATGCAAAAGGCTGGATATCCGAAGGTGTCGAGTAGGTGTTCATGCCAGACGACGTCCACAACGGGGGGAGGCAAAAAGCGTCTGTAAGCGTTGTCGGTCCGGTTATCCGCGAGCACGGCCATGAACTCCAAGTAGTTGAAAATCACGAAGCTCACCAGCCATTCAGGAGACCTGCCTCGCTTGCATGCGTAGTCTTCTCTAGCGTACCGTACGTAGGCTTTGTTGCGCAGAAGGCGGATGCCAAGAGGTACCAATGAGTCGTGGTTGTACATAGCCGCCACGATTTCACTGGCACACGCGCCGGCCGTGCCTGCGAGCAATCCGTCGAGAGGAACGAGAGACATATCTGTCGGTGACGAAGAGAGTTGGGAAGAGCGGTCGTGTGCAGGCTTGCTGGATGAAGACAGATAATTTGTGAACACATCGGTTCTCCGAATCCCATTTATGTGTCTGTGGGGAGCTTCTCACGGCGGCCGCTGTCTGTGGGGAGCTTCTCACGGCGGCCGCTGACTGAAGACGCTCCGCCACGGCCGCCGATCGAGAACGCTTCGCCACGGCCGCCGCCAAGCACCACCGCCGTTCGGTTTTACGAAACGCGTAAGAGAGGTAGGAAGCACCCTCGCAATTCATTTCCCGCTACCTTGTGTCCACCGCACCCTTCTTGACCTCTATCAATTTATTCCAACTCTTTCGTAGTTCAGCATGAATTCCCGAGATACTTCGAAGTCCAACACGAAACGCCTGGACTGCGGCCTACTGGTTAACCGCGAGGAGCACTGCGACATCACCCTGCACCGACGCCGAGACTCGGATGGATATGTGTGCGTTTGCGTGGAGAACCGCAAGAACGAGTATCTGGAACGCTGCGAGGAGTCCAAGCGCGCTTTCTGGAAGAACGTGCAGCCCAAACAACTGACCACCTCTCACGAATGGCACGTCGACGCGGACACCTACGGCTCATTCCTCACATGGGGCAGCCCCGCGGACTGGTTCATGCGGTGGGACGCTGACAACAACGTTTTTCATATGGTCACGGATGAGGAGGATAACACGGTGCACATCAACGAGGGGGACTTTGAGCTAGACCACTTTCTTGAGGAGGATGACGAGGAGGGCGAGGACGAGGACGCCGAGGACGAGGACGAGGACGAGGACGAGGACGAGGACGCCGAGGACGAGGACGAGGACGAGGGAGACACCCGCGCTATACGAGATGCTGCCACATCCGCCCTAATGTCTCGAGAGATCTATCGCCAGCGCTCTATTGTCTCGAGTCAGGCGTGGAAAGATGGCACTGAAACCGGAAAGGATCCCGCCGACACCCTTGCGATATCCGACTCTAACAAACGACAAAAGAGGTGAAGGTTCCGTTTTGAGCGAGGAGGCTTGATGCAAGATCCGAGGATGCTACAGTAACAAGCATTGACACCGCCCTTTTTAGCGTGCTCGCATAAGGCCCTATCGAGTTCAGCGCACAGTGAATCTAGTAGCTCGCAGAAATAACATGACATACCGATGATCACCTTCCATAGGTAAATGTGGAAATAAAATATAGTTCCTGCGTCCGAGATTTGTGCACGCCATGTTTGCTTGATTCGTTAAGTTTGTGAACGTTGTGAATTTTGTTCGCTCTTTGTGTTTACCGTATCATAAATTTGACGCCTCGCACATGCGACCTTCAAACAATTTGCATCCAAAACGCACACGCGGTGTTCTACGCTTACAATATAAACCGACACTCGTTCACTCGTATATCTAAATCGCTCCCACGCCGGTAAAAGAGGTATCCACCTTTTGTCAGGTGTGGAGCCCATCACGAAATTTGTGTGAAAATCGGGACGTGTGAGTGATTTTGTAAAATCGGATAATGTGATATCGCCATAAATCCTTAAGTTTACAAGTCCACCCTAATTCTCTCTCTCTCTCTATCCGTTGCACGACTCCCTTTTCGCAATCCTGTTACCTTCTTTTGGAGAAAATAGGCTGCGCCGTCTGGTAAAATGTAAAACTCTTTCCTATAAGGGGGTGATAGAGGTTTCAGTAATGTTGCTCAAGTATTATCGTATTCATAGCACGCGCGACCGTCACGAGCGATCGCCAATGCCTCTAGGTGCCTAGCCTCTCATCGCATGACGACAGACACAAACACGCTCGCGGTGGCGTATACATACCGAGTGGATGTATGCAAATACGAAAGGAACGCAAACATGTCCGTGACACACGACCCTTTAACGAATGCGGCAGTCATCGGGTTCGCTGCTGATCAGAAGGCGCGACTTGGAAACTCGTTGGACACGCTCACACTATCTGACGGTTTCAAATATCCACCCTTTAGGTGCCAAACAATCTAGTTTAAATGGATACATTAGTTACGTTTACAAAAGCATCATCGTCTAACATGTTGCACAAACGACAGCTTTGTGCTGCGTGAACACAACAAGTGGTTGTGATAACATATAAACACGCACGCCTCATTAGACTTCGATTTGTTGGAAAACCATAAAATTACCATGGAAAATTCAGTTTACGACACGTGCTCCAGTTGCGGAGTTTTGTCCGAAACAAACACTACATTGTTACTGAAATAGCATTGCGTGGTATTGTTCAAACCTAGAGCATGACTCACACGAAAATACGCTGAATGCTCGGGACACACGCGCGCGCTTCAAATTGAAATTTACAGATTCGGTCTTGTTTCGGTTTGGGCAACTCTTGATATGCCTCAAGCTTACTGAAGTCCGTGGTCCGAAAATCGGCATCAGTCGTGACACCCATGCGATCCCACAACTCTTGGTGCTTTTCTTGATGGAACATTCGAAGGCACTTGGTTACAAATGGCTGCTTCTCGTCGGCACGTCTTTGCATCCATGTGGGCAAAGAGCCCCCGCGGGGCATCTTGATGCCCGCCACATCGCGCTCCACCGGGGCGCTCCGCTTCATGCTAGAGACATCACACGCAAGAGACGACATATATAGAGTTGTGCAAAAAATGCAGGTCAGCACGTAGTAGGGAAAGACGTTATCGAATATAAGGAAAAGCTTGGTAAGGCGTGTGAGCGAAGGCTGGCCGTGTTTTATGAAGGAGAATTATGGTGGTTCGTGCTTTTATCTTTTCGTAAACGCGGACGACGGCGGTGTTCGGCGGCGGTGTTCGGCGGCGGTGTTCGGCGGCGGTGTTCGGCGGCGGTGTTCGGCGGCGGTGTTCGGCGGCGGTGTTCGGCGGCGGTGTTCGGCGGCGATGTTCGGCGGCGGCGATTCGCCGCCGGGGGCCCAAGCGATTCGCCGCCGTTCGATTCGAATGACGAATCGAGTTGAAAACGGAACACTGCATCCCGGCGGCGGCGAATCGCTCGCGCGGCGGCCACGATCCCCACGCCGACACCGACCGCACAAAACCCCAAACCGCATCCAGCAAATTCATTACCGAGTTCACACCCACACGCAAGACAGCAGCTCCGTTCACCACACCCCAAAGGTCATCACCCCATCACCATGTCCAACCAAGTTCGAAACGGCGGTGTGAGGAAGCCGCGCGTGCGTGTGTTCGCTGTCAGCAACCTGACGGAGCAGCAGACGCGGCAGTTGCTCTCGAACCCTCTTCTCCTCGGATGCATCGTCAGCAGCTCCGCGATGGCTCGTGTCGTTGAGTCGTACCTCGGCAACCCGAACGAGGGCTACTCAACCTCGTCCACGCCAAGGCGCCTCGAGGTCGAGGACGTTCGAGGGGAGGTTTCACACGTGACATGCGTGGATGGGCATGTCGATGGCACTCTCAGCGAGGTCGGCGGGACCGAAACGGAGCGTCAACCGCGGCCGCAGCCATGTTCACAACTCGAAGACGCTTTTCTCTCTCTCTCTCTTGATCGCAAGCCGCAATAGCTTATTCGCCCGCTTTGTGTTAGGCATTTTGAATCCGAACACTTCGTAACCATCTTTAGAGTGCGTGTTTGAAAGGTGACAAAGATCGGTTTAACATTTCATCGGCAGTGATAGTTTGACCAGTTTCACCATTAATTAAGGTATCCAGTGCGCAACATATATGTGTGTGTGTATATACAAGCCGGCCTCGATTCAAATTGTAGACGTGACCACTGGCATCCCCTGTCATCGCCCTACCGAAAGTGGCTCTTAGAAATGCGTCCGATGCACTTTTCGGTGATGTGTCGCGGCACCTGTTCCATCGCGCGAGACCGAGAGACCGAGAGAGAGAGAGAGAGAGAGAGCGGGGAGGGTCACGCCTCTCATCTCTCTCTCTCTCTCTCTCTGTGTGCGTTTGATATCAACTCGTTTTATTAACTCCTATGCTGGCATGACATTTAGTACTTCCACAACCTGCATGTCTAGGTTTCAACTTTTGAAATGTGTACATTCCGACACATGAGAATGTGGTTGGAACCAAATTATTAATGACATCGTCCGGCACGATGTAAGTTGTCGAATGTCCTGCACAGGGGTGTCCAACGGTGTCCAAACCGGCGATTGTTGCGGGGTAAATCGATATTAATCTTACCGGAGCAAAAACCAATATAGGAGTATAGACATGGATGCATTGTCACAAGGGGTGTTCGGCGACAGACCGTGGGTGTCGTCAATTTGAGAAATCGCAGCCCCATCATAGATGAACTCGCCAGATGAATACGAATGTATACACGATGCTACGCAGGTTGAATATGTGAGGCACTGCTGTAAGCCGGCCCGGAGTAGGGCCGAGGAAACTCATTCACGCATACGCCCGAAGGGCGTGGTTTTTTCTTTTGTGACAACATTAATAAAACGTTTACACCAAGTAAAATGACAAGGTCCTAAAAGGTTGTAACCCTGCACCTGGCAGGCTAAGAGTAGCTGAAGCCTATTTCATCACTCACGGTCCGCTACAGAAATAGCTCATTTCGGTAGCCTACCGAGAAAAGCACAGCCGGTAGACACGCGGCGATTGATGCTCTAACTGACTTCATAGTGAAATGCGATGGTTCCCACCAATTTCCAGCCCGGTAGCGAACCAGAGCAAAGAGGCTGTTTGGCGGTGATGGCATCCAGTTCCTCGCGAAGCACGTCATTCTCGAAGTCCGTGATGCCGAGGATGTCGCGCGAGTCCCCCGTATGGAACTGGTCCGTGACGTCGAAACTCAGCTTCCATGTGTGCGCATCATCGGGTGAACGGGATATGCATAGGTCTATCAGTTCTCTCAGCTTGGAGGCGGTGCCTATAGCGTCAATCGGGTAAACTTGGATGTCACTCAAACAGCAAAAACCGCTCATCACCAACACGAATACCTCGGGCATGCCAGACTCGGCGGAGGCTGTCCGAGTGCGTTTCGGTGTCACGTCTTGGTCAGAAAGTGTTGGTGGTGAGGCGTTGAAGTACCAAACAGGCGAAGCACCGGCGGGGTTGGAAGTGTGACTGCGTTTCAGAGACATGTTTCTTCCGTGGAAAGAGCGAGTAAGCTGGGGGAGGTGTGATTGTTTTGGAGCGTCGCTCGGTTGTGAAGCGATTTTATGATGGTTTGCCCTTTTTACATCCGAACCGCTGTTCCACCTGTGGCCGCCGAGCGTGATCGGCCGCCGAGCGTGATCGGCCGCCGAGCGTGATCGGCCGCCGAGCGTGATCGGCCGCCGAGCGTGATCGGCCGCCGAGCGTGATCGGCCGCCGAGCGTGATCGGCGGCGACGGTCGTTCGCTGGACCATTTAAACCGGGCCGATGGTGCATCGCCTCATTTCGCTGCCGAATCGCCAGTGTTTGCGCCTTCCACAACTTACCTCCTCTCTTCGCATCATGCCTCCTAAGCGCTGTCGCTCGCTCTCCCCGTCCATGCTTCGGTGCTCCACTCCGTGTGACATACAGACCGCGCCGCGTCGTGACCGTTACAGCAGTCCCGAGCCCACCCCCAGGAGTTCGCCCACCTCGCCGCCCGGGGCGCCCAAGAAGAAGCCTCGGCACGAGGCGCAGGCTAGGGGACTCTCCACGAGGTACGCTCTCGACCGTCGGTTCGTTTACGCTTCGGACGGTTCCGTAACCTCGGACTCACCCGTGCTTGCGGCGCGCAGGAACGATATGATAAAGCTGTGCCTCGACTTCGGGAGTTGGACCGAGTGGGACCGGTCCAGCTCGGCTCGGCAGGAGGGGACCCGTCGTCGCATCGGCCTTCGTCGACACGAGTGCCCCGGCTGCCACCTCATCGAGACGAACCTCCTTCAGGAGCGCTCCGACAGCTGCATGGCGCTGCGGTGCGAGCAGTGCAAGAACGTCTTTTGCGGGTTCTGCCTCTTGTTCTCCGGAAACGCTGCGGAGGTGTCATCTCATGCTGCGTACCGGTGCCTCCAAAACCCCAACCGGCCTCTGCTGCGACTGCCCGACTCCATCTCCCTCGAAATGCGTTTCGAGCGTATGCGTATCATCGGTCGTATGCGTGAGGCTCCCGTGCACACGGAGCTTTCCCGTGGAAGATCCGCTGAGCGGCAGCCAGAGCGCGTGTCTGACGCTTAGAGGCGAGACGGCCCCATCTAGACGTAGCCGCTCTTAGCGAACTCTTTTATATCGGTAACAATTTGTTATAACAAAAAACGGTGGATCCCGAGCGTGTATCTTGAGATGTGTGTGCGCGTCGTTCTTCCCTGTGTGAATGCCACTCCGAATCGCGCTCAATGCTACATGAGTTTCATCGTGCGCTGGGTGGTACACAATTCCTCGGTCCGTATTCGAGCGCCTACATAAAGGACAGCAAGGGTCTCCTACAGCATACACGGAGGCGTGCTTGTGCCAACACGTACGATGCATAGCGTGTCTGCATCGCAGACTTACAATAGAAATGGATAACGTCATATCTTGTAAGCAAACACAACAGTCTTCCATGAATAGTTCTTATGATACTGCGCTACAAATATGTGTGGGTGCTTTGAAATGTGTCAAAATAAAGGTGATGAGAGCTTTATGTATATGACAATAAACGTCTTCGATCGACAGAATGTACAATAACATAGAATATGTCGATCGATACAATTCATGACCAATACTTACAAGAGTCATGTCATCATGTCATACGTCTACAGCAGTTCTGTAAATATGAAGAGTGAATAGAAGAAATTAGTATTTTTTTAATATCTCAATCGCCATGTCTAGGATCATCTATGCATTTACCGATGCGAAACTTTAACTACCTATACACAATAATTTACAGTAGTCAAAAATTGTATCTGAAAATCTTTTTCTAATACAGTATCGTTACCCGTAAATTTGATTTCAAACACATTGCGCAAATAATGGGTGAATGGGTGAATGGGCGAATGGATAAATGGGTAATTGACCAAGTGAAAATACAAAACGGTCCTCGAATTATTTTCAAGTGAAAATTCAACAACGCGTCCCTCTTCCGGAATATCCCCGCACCCCCCTCCCCGACAAGTGAAATTCCACAACGGGCCCCGGAAATACTGAAAATACACTTTGGTCTCCTTTTGCTAAAAAATGCACCGACACCTCCCCGATAAAGTCAAAATGCAAATCAGGTGAAAAACAACAAGTGAAAATACAATGACGCGTCCTTCGTCTGGAATATCACCGCACCCCCCTCCCCGCCAAGTGAAATTACACAACGGGCCCCGGAAATACCGGAAATACAATTTGGTCTCCTTTTGTGAAAAAATGCACCGACACCTCCCCGAAAAAGTCAAAATGCAAATCAGGTGAAAAATACCAAGTGAAAATAAAAGGAAGTTTCTTTTTCCAGAATAATTATGTCTCACAGAAAATATAACAATGACAACCCTTGTCACCATTGACAGCTAATGAGAAAGTGATATTCAAGTCATAATGAGTAGTCCGTGCTGAATATTTTTAAAACATAAAAATATTGTCATCGATGACGATATTTCTAGGTGCTAAACAAAAAAAATATTTTATACTTTATTTATACAGTAGAAAAAGTTTGTCATCGATGACGATATTTTTAGGTTGCATGAAAACATCATGACAGCTAATGAGAAACTGATATTGAACTGATAATAAGAAGTCCGTGCTGAATATTTTTGAAACATAAAATTATTGTCATCGATGACGATATTTTTAGGTTGCATGAAAACATCAAGTTGCAACAACAAGATTGTCATCGGTGACGTAAAATAGGTCTGTCAACAAACAAATACCGCAGATAAACACCAGGAATACATATTGCGACTGTCACAAAATAATATAAAGGTGTTGCTATTTAGGGTTACGAAGCTCTTGCTGCTTAACTTATTTCCAGATGCGTTCTATTCTAGTCAATGGTACAAGCGTCCAAATCAAACATTCTGACTAAGCGGCATATCCTGAAGCTGCGCCAACAAAACGGACACCTTCCGTCATCCTCCCGCAGCAAGTCACTGCGCAGCTCCATTAACGCTTCGTACGTCAAAATACCGTAGCCGCGCGTGTCATTCCACAGTTGCCACTGCCACGGTGGATATTCGTCGTCGTACCAGCCGATCTCGTACCAGTATACCAGGTGCCTCACACCTGTTCTTTCGGTTGTTGTGCGGCCGTGGATGTACAGCGGCCACACTTGTAACCAGTTCCAGGTGTTAAACTGTATTCTGGTTCGGTAAAACTCAATATAGTCCGCTTCCGCTTGTAAACGCGCACGTCTCCAGAGCACATTAATTACCTCCGGGTACACCTGAACTACCTCTGGCTGTTCGTCAGTCATTTCTCAGCGTAATTGCAACAAACGTTATTTCGCAAAGACCCAAACCGAGTTCGCGTTTTCTATTTATGAGCAAAAGCTAACAGTATTCTATTTATGAACAAAAGCTGACAGTATTCAAACCGCGCGCGCGCGGTGTCGAGTCTCGCCGACGAGCACTGGCGGCGGGAAAAGTTCCAGGTTGCTGAAATTTATTTTGTCACACTAACTATTATTCAAGGAGCAAATTCATTTCTTGCAAAAGTTAAAATTATACTAGGACATCCCCCGTCATCGATGACAACAAACCATGCAGGTCCATGTGGCAACAACATGTCGTCATCGATTACGATATTCTCAGGCTGTATTTGAACAGAAAGTATATATATTTATGTAAAATCCTCCCGCGTATTATTCTCCGAAGTCAACATTATTACAGATTTCAGTCCAGGTTTTCTTCTAAACAAAGCTCAAACCTCCACTCTTCAAGCGAATCTCTTGAGTTACGTCCACGTCCTCTTGTGCTACTATATTTCGATCGCTCGGTGGCCTTTGAACCTTGAACCAAGGAGGTAAAAGGCAATATACACACTTCTTCACAGGGCAAAACTGTATCTTTTGCGTTACCCATGTTTGGGTCCAGTTAAGTTTCTTTTTACCCATTACAACAACACGGGGACGGCGAGGAGGAAGTATCGGCTGAAGGGAGTTTGAGTCTTTCGCTGTCGCACAGCCACTCCTTGAGTAAGAAGCCGCACATGTCGCGTTCTGGGAACTCCCATTCTGGAGTGCGTACTCTCCTTGTTCGAGCTTTTCCTTACGCTTTGCCACCGTCACATCCTCTAATGCAGTCAGAATCAGTTCCACCTCGTTGTCAGTAAAACCACTTTGGTAGTAGTACGCATGTCCGGGGAGAAAGCCTGCCTTCATTAAAACGTAGCAGATGTGACTGCACCAATGGACACCATATTCCCGTGTACGAGTGGACATCATGTCTTGGAAAAACTTACAGTTACAAGAAACTTGCTTGTCCCTTGAGTGACTAAAAGTCACAACACTCTCGGCCATCCTATAGCCACCAACCTTGAAGGTCCGTGCGTGAACTCCGAAGTTTTCGTCGTTCACCCCGTGTAGTTGAGTGGGCGCGGGGACACTCAGAACCGAGAGCTTGGCGGGCTCCATGAATAGCTTGGTGAGTGTGCCGACAAGCTTCTTGGTGCCTTTCGTGATGTATCTCACCGTATTCAGGGTGAGAACGGAGTTACGCAACCCGTCTTTGTCAGGCGAGTGCGTTTGCACAGCCGAAAGAAAGTTGAATAAAAGTTCCGAATCAACTTTTGAGGCGGTTTTCCAATAACCATCTAGCGAGTCATCACTCGGATCAGGATCGACCTTGAAGGAAAAGACTTCCGTTCCTTTTTTAGTCGTACTTTTACACTTCACAATCTTGGGCGTAGGTTCCTGCATCAAACACGTCAGGCTTTCGTCATCGATGACGATTATGCTGAACAAAATAGTTTTGCATTTTTATCTTGCAAACAAGAAAATATCGTCATCGATGACAATAAGTTGAAGTATTGAAAGTTTATAAGGTGCAGATGTAATGTCAACATGTATCCAGTAAAGAAGTCGACAAAAGTCACGTCTAATTAAGATATTGTTCATACCGTTGTGTTCGTCGTTTGCTGGTTAGCGGGTTGACGAGGAAAAACGCGGGTTTTGTCGGCACGGTGGTTCCTCCCCTCTTGAACCGCTGGTGGGGAGCGAACGTATATCTCACGGACCTCTTCCATGACGTCTTCAGCCGTCGTCCTTGCCCTTTTCTCGGCTGCTAGGTTTGCCCTGCGCTCTTGATAAAGTTCTTGGACTCGGGACTCACGTCGCACGTACCCGCATTCCCCCATGTGTTTCAAGTGGCTGCTCTGGTCGACAAAGCTGCAAAGCTCCATGCGAACGGACTCGGACACAGTGAGATGTTTTCCGAGATTCTTATTATCCTGGTTTCCCAGAGCTTCCGCAAGGTTTGCGGTTGGGTCACGAAATATGTGCAGGAGTCTTTCTCCCTCACGGGAGTAAAACTTGAACAATCCACGCAGACTGCTCTGCACGTCCTTACGGGGCTGATCTTCAATGAAGTCCATCAAACGAGCTCGAGCATCTAAAAGCTGTCCCGGTGCCAACTCCTTCCACCAATCGTGCCAGAGCTTGTCGAAGGTTTTTGCGTCGAACTCGTTGTCAATCTTCTTGCAATGGAGACTGACGTCTTTTCCAACGTGAAGGTCGCAGTCTAACTCCAAGGAGTTCCCCTGTGCGTCACGAACACGAAAACCTTTGCGGCTTTCAATGTCTTCAATCAAAAAGTTGTAGTTCATGCGTAAACCATTCCAGGCGCCTCCTGCAAGTGCATTACACTAACATTAACATCTGAAACTTAAACTTTTCTTTGTCATCGATGACGATGTGCAGCCTAGCTTTAATTAACTGTTGATGTAAAATAGAAAATATTTTTGATATCGTCATCGATGACAATAAAATGACAATACAAAAATATACTGAGTACTTTATTATAATTACCTGCAGCGTCACGAACAAAACCCCCTGGTCGAAAATGTATTTGACCTTTGGACTCTGGCCAGTTCTTTGCATCCAGGTATGCCGCAAACTCTTCTGGGTGTTCCTGAGCGTAGATAGCGACGGCGTAATCGACCGCAGCCCACATCGCCCTCTCGTCCATGCCACGTTCCCCGGCGGGCAAGGGGTTGACTACTAGTTTTATCAAGCCGAGTGTTGGAATCACGCAACATATCTTCTCCACAACCTTGTCCCTCATGGTTTTGTGCATGCCATCGGAATAAGCCAGCTGACCTTTGAAAGGTGGCTTTCCGAGGACTCTGTCCATTAATAGCATCACCTTGGCAGGCGACCACGGAATGTCCAAGGGACAGATGAAGTACTGCAAAGGCGGCCTGTGATAATTACATTTGTTAGTTTCAAATAACAAACATGGAACAACATCAATATTGATATTGCTATGTTTTGAATGCGTACCTTTCGAACAACAACGCGCGGAGTCCAAGTTCTTGCAAGCGCTGACGCAACTGTCGTATCTCGACATCGGGGTCCTTTGAGGGGACATACGTCGAGCTCTTGCTTCCTCGAATAACGTACTCCAAAGCCCGAACATCTTGCACCGCCTCTGACACGTTCAGTACGTCTTCTAGGGTGGTTGACTCGTGTCCACTCAGCAGTTTGTTCATCACATTGGCGGTTGCCGCCATCTTCAGGTTTTCCAATCGAGCTGCGCCCATCTCGGGGATTGCCTTCAAGACTGCCTCAGTTTCGGTTTCCCCAAGGTCTGCTGGCTTGGTTTTTTTGACAAGGTTTGTGCAAGAGTGCTTCCCGTAGTGTTTAAACATCAACAAATAGCCTGATCCGGGCTTAAGTTCACCACGGTAAAGCGTGGCGGTAGCGGCACAAGGTTCCATGGATGTAGTTTGTTTGCACTTTGCACATATCGGTGCCACTTGTACTTGTTTCCCGACTTGCGCCACCTATTGAATTACAGGCTATATTTATTCAATGAAAATGTTTTGCAAGCAAGTAACAATATTCGTCATCGATGCCAAAACAGTCAAAACATTATAAAGCATCTTTTCTGAAAAAATAAACAGCGAAACAACTGTCATCGATGACGATATTAGAAAGTACTATAATTATATAAAGTAAAAAAACGGTTTCATACCTTTTCAATGAAGTTTTTGCCATGTATTTGAAGGAACGGACAAGTCTTATTCTTGCATACCGCCTCTCCAAGGCATTTCACACTTCGAATGTTGACCTTGGCACCCAGCTGCTTCCAGTTATCAGTTATTGCCTTGTCGGTCGATTTATTCGCATGTGACCAAGTACGCGGTGTTTGAAAGAATGGGAGTTTAACCAAAGAAACCCCACGTCTGTCCTTGGATGGCGGTTGTTTGACGTGGAAACCGAAGGTCATATTCCCGTCGACGTTAGAAGGCACTTGGGTGGTGAAGATTGTATCTTTGGGGAACGCGTTTGCAAACTGAAAGTCCTGCTTTGACAAATTCGCAACAGGAGTATCAAGCTCAGGTTCAAAGGTATCTGCAGGTTCCGAGTCGCATAAGTTGACAAAAGTGGAAGCAGCTTCGCCAGTGATCTCAGGTTCGTCCTCAGACTCTGAAGCCGCGGAGGTTGCGGCAGGAGTTTTCGGTGAAGCATCTTCGGGCTCGTCTTCGGTATCAATCAAACAACCTATAACTGAGTAGCCCCATTCCGGGTCCACGCGGTACACCTCCTTGTCACAGACATATTTCCTACTAGCCAGTTTTGCAACAGCCAATCCATCGTCGGGGTTAAGTCCGAAGGCGTCACAAATGTCCTTGTGCAAAACTTGGCATCGCTTCCCACGTACACGCCATGGAATAGGCCGACAAAGAAGAACACCTTGAGGGGTTTCGAAGAAGAAATCCACAAAGTTGCCCATTGTGCAAAAAGAATAGTTCAAATAGCTGTAATATTTCACAAGCACTCGAATGTCATCGATGACGAAAAAGGTAACATGTAAAGATTCAGTCAGAGCTGAGAAAGAGGGAGAGGGCGTAGTGTCATCGATGACATGTTATCGACAAAACAATAATTTGTCAAGTATTTACCTGCTATCAAGCAAATTATATTGTCATCTCGTAGTTGCAACCTTCTTCGAGTTCTATATTTGTTTGTTAAGAATTGTGCAGTTCGAAAAATAAGTTGTTGTTAAGTAGTCCGCGCCAGAAACTTGAAAATTGAAATTGGGAATATAATAATATTATATATGAAATTGATAATTAATTGTTTATTCAGCCCCCCTAACCCCCCAACTCACTTGCCAACCACCTTCCCTAACCCCCAAAAAAAAAAAAAAAAAAGCGCGCGACGCGCGCGGCTGGAAGTCACGAGTGGTTGACGAATTTAGACAATAAGAAGCGGAGAGTGGCGGCAGTCTTTGTCAGTTCAAAATTTTTATCACTGCCACCCCACCTCACTCCACAGTCAACGCTGCACATTCAGTGATAATTAAATGGCAGACTCGGCCGGAAAAAGAAACACTAAAGAGCCAATACAATGGAACGTAGTCAGCAAGCCAAGAACTGCGCGGGGAAAGTCTGCACCCACCAGTTCTGAACAAGATTCAGGGGAGGTCGTTGAGTCTCTTAACATTGGGGAGATACACAAGGCAAGATATATTGAAACTTTGGAACTGAACTTGAGTGAGTGCTCTTTTGATGACAATCCAAGAGGTCACAAGCATTGTGCCGTGGAGGCCATGAAGCGCATCGAGCTCGTGGGATTCGACCCCATGTGCGACATGATGTGGTACAAGACGCCGGACAGTAAGAGGTGAGCTATTTCTTTCTTTTACGTCGTGTGTTCTTTTTACTTTCCTGACCCATTAGCTTTAATTATAGGCACAAGTACAAGGCAATTGACGGACACGGAAGAAACGAAGCTTTCCGAAAGGCGTATAAAGAAGGTGGCGTCGTTGCAGGCAAGAAAGTCGAACCCGGCGACAAGCGCTGGCTGAAGGCCAGGGTGCAGGTAAGCTTTAATTTTTTCCAATCTTTTATTTGATAACATTTCGGGTTAAAAAAGTTGTCCTGAGTGTCCCTCTGAGGTTGTTTTTTTTTTTTATTGGCATCGATGACAAGCTTCCTGTATTTTGTCATTAAGTTCGCTTTTGGCTCGTGCCTTAAACCTTTTCTCAAACGTCATCGATGACGAAGCAAGTCTCTGCGTGGATAATTAGTCGAAATATTTTTGGAAACTTAGTATTCATTGTCATCGATGACGGCCTGGGTACCTGTAGTGTTTCTTCACTGGACGTATATACGTTTAGAAATATTTTTGTCATCGATGACAATATTTTTCTGAGCCTGAATGAATGTGCCTGGTTTTTTCTGCGAATATTACGCCACTGAGACACGTTTAGAAATATTTTTGTCATCGATGACAATATTTTTCTGAGCCTGAATGAATGCGCCAGGTTTTTTCTGAGAACATTACGCCACTTAGACACGTTTAGAAATATTTTTGTCATCGATGACAATATTTTTCTGAGCCTGAGTGCCCTTGCCAGGTGTTTTCTGAGGACATCACGCCACTGGAGATCAACTTCCTTGCGGGCTCGCGTTTCGTGACGAACGAGAAGGGGGTGAAGGCTTATAATTTTTTTTCTAAGTTCATGTATTTTGATCGGCTTTTGAAAGCCTGGCCAAAGGAAACGAAGCTTTCTGGACCTGCAATGGTTGCTCGTTACGGCACGCTCGACGAAGACTACAACCAAACCTTTTTCAAGAAGCTCATCTCCGTTCACAGACTTTTAAGTGAGGACCAGCGACTGCTTGATTTGGTTGAGAAGAACTGCGAGGAGCTTGGAAGTCACAGTCCTTTCGGGTTTGCTAGTTTGTATTCAAACAAGGAGCTTGGGGATTTGTCGCTGGAAAACAAGGTATAACTGGCGCAAGAAAAATATTCCTTACCTTATATTTGTTTCCGTTTCAAGTATTGTTGACATCGATGACAACTGCGTTCATGTATTCCCGGTTTCGGCATGCAGAACAGGTAGAACTTAAAGCATGGCATGTTGTGGTAACTTGTCAGGTGAAAGCCTTTCAGGCTGTGTGCAAGAACGTGACCTACTTCAAGCACGGAGAAGATTCTGAGAAAGGACACTGGCTGCAGACACAAAGCATGCAGGATCACACGCCGGTCATTAAGTCAGCAAGAGGCTTTACTGACTTCTGCACAACCCTTAGAATGAGGGAAAAGATATCGGCAAGACTTGAAGCGCTCGTGAAAGAAACTGGTGTTACTTTCAACCGAGAAAAAGCAGACGAGTTCATGGCTGGAGTCCTTAAAGGATGGTAAGGTCATTTTACCTTCTTCTTTTCCTTTTGACAGTGTGCTTCCTTTGATCAATGTGCTTGAGTGCTCATTGCAAGCTGTTATTATTTATAGCTAACGAAAAAGGTGTGTCTCGCAGCCAAGACAGCTTTTTATTTCCGGTTGACAAAAGCCCATTGCCTTCCAGCCCAGTCGCTTGCCGACTGAAAGAGGACGAAATAAAAAAGGCACTTGCTTTCGTGGAGGGGAAGTTCAAAACCGCTGTTTTCTACAAGGACGACGAAGTGGAGGACATGGACTTGGAGGCCGTCAAAGTTCATGTTAAACCTGCGAAGGAGGTTGAAAAGCATGCAAAAGATGCAGTCTCTGGAGAGAACGTGGCTGAGTCTCAACATGAGGAGCCCTCAGCAGCTAACTCAGACGCACAATTGAAAGCCTGGTTGGAAGGCGACAACGACGCTGAAGGGGGGCAAGAACCTGCCAACGAGGACACTTCGCAGCCGGCACACGTAAACTTTGACTTGAGCACCTTGCATAAGCCAGAGATGATGGCTGGTACGTGGAGCTTTCAGAAAAACACCTGGTCACAAGAAACTTGTTTGTTTTCCGTCATCGATGACGAAGTTTTTCGTCATCGATGACGAAGTTTAGGCAGTACGTTACGATGCTTTTTTAAGTTTTTTCACGTGCACACATGACTTACATTTACTAATCAAGACTGAACAAACTTTGATCAAACTTTGTTCTTCTCGCAGAAAGCTTTATTCTCATCGCAGATGCAAAGCATGCAGCTGATGAGCACGAAGCTGCAAAGAAGACTGTGAAGAAGTTAACTAAAGCAATGAATAACTACGTGAGCGAGAACCTCCAAGCGATGGGCTTAAAGGACGAGACGGGAGATGCAGTAAGGGCAGAGTTGAAGAGGAAAAAGGACGAGATCGAAGTACTGACCACGGAGCGTAAGAAGAAGAAGGAGCGGAGGTTATCTCTTGCGGCGGAGTTGGAATCAGTCCAGCAGAAGCTAGAGATGGGGGACACGCCAGAGAAAGAATCCGTACTACCTGAGTTGCCACCTATACTGGCGCCCATTCCAGAAGCTTCAGAATCACGGCAAGCAACACCGGTGAGTTGTTGAACATGTAATGTAAAGTTTTAGCAGTTGCTTTTGTTAACATTGATGAAGACTTTCTTAAAAAGAATATTTTTGTTTCAGGCCCCCAAACAATCACCCGAGGTTCCAAACCAGCCGGGTTTCTTTTACGGTAGCCCGTGGGACCCAGTGAAATGTTACGAAGCACTGAGTGGTGATGACAAAAACCTCAACTTCAAGACGGAAAAGAAGCTGACCAAGCGAGATGGTTCTACGTGGGACGCCCGAAAGCCTGGGGTGAAGGAGATTGAGTTCCTGGAGTTCCTGGTTGCTAACCCGTTGGAGGGAAAGCCTATTGGCTACAGTCGTAGTGACATCTATGTATCTTGTCAAGAAAAGATGTCCAAGGCCTTACACCTTATCTACTACAAAGCGACCGTGGTCGCCATCGGTGCTGAGCAGACCAAGTGCTGGGTTTTTCAGAGTGAGATTCTCACTTACGCGGGAGTACCCGCGGTGACATTGGCGTGTTGTGACGCGGTGAAAGCAACGAAGCAGCTGCTGTCTGTGTTCTTTGAGGGGGTTGGTGTGGCCGCGGTCATCACGGACGTTCCTTGGGGAAGCAGTGAAAAAGCCGGGTACCCAACTGACATCGACTGGAAGGTGGCAACGAAGGCAATCTTTGGTTCAGTGGCCGATAACAATGGTAGCATGGACAAGTACGAGAAAGCTGTGGACCTAGGCGGGCCGGACGGAGACACCGTGTTCACGGTGATGGGCACACTTGAAGTGCTTCAAGAAATAGAAGAAGAATCGAAGAACTGCAATCTCAGTGGTTTTGTGAACCTTCCCGGTATGATGTCTTCTGTATTATTTCGGTAGTATAGCATATCTGAAAATATCGTCATCGATGACAATATGAGACTCATATTTACTTAGTTATTTCGTGTTTGAAATATTTTGTTCAGTATTTTTCGTCATCGATGACGAAGTTGTTGTCACTGTCCGCAGGTTGCATTACATATTCCAAGCTGAGGCTTGCTGAGGTTAGGAGCAATACTCCGTGCTCCTCTGGAATCTGGTACACATGCCTGGCAAGAACGCCGTCTAAACTCGTGTGTGATTGGAAAGCTTTCTTTACACCTCAAGTTTCAGATCGGCACAAATACATTCTCACCCGTAAGTACAAGTACGACGTCCTGTCGACTTCGTTTGCCGGGAACATCCTGACTTGCCCGTCGAACGAGGAGAAGGCAACGTTGCTGCGCAACTTGTTAGACACGGTGAAGGAAAGCGTTCGGGAGGAGCGTGGAGAAGATGTGAAGCCGGGCGACGATGACGAGAAGGTGCGGGAGGATTTCATGGTAGCTGAGGACCTGCTTGACGATGAGTTCACACGTATGAACAAGGCTTTCAAGCAGACGGTGTCATCAACCACGGTGAAACATAACTGCTCACTGACTGGCTGCCAAGCGTTTAAGCAAGAAAAGTGTGAGAGGTCTGGAAAGGCTTTGGTTTACGGACAGAAAGACCCAAATATGATGAATATGCTTGTGCAGCGGTACACGTACTTGCCAGGGCAGCTCGTGATGGATCCGTTCATGGGAACCGGTATGTTCTGCTTTCCTAATCGAGTTGCGTGCCGGCTTGTATTGTGATGAAAGGAGTTTGCATGTGGAACAAGTTCCCGTTTGCAATGTCGGCTAGACGTATTGTGTTTTCCAAAGTTCAGTCATTCTTATTGTTCGGCATGTGCGCCTGCTGGAAACTTTGTCATCGATGACGGTTGTCATCGATGACGGTTGTCAAATATCCTGAGTGTAGTCGAAGTTTGTGTATACAGGGAGCACAGGAATTGGAGCCTTACACGCCAGACGTGCGTTCTTTGGCATGGAGATCCAACAAGAGACCTTTTGTCAGGCGATGTTGATGATATCTTCAAGTCTGGCGGGCATGTCACTTGAGGGATAAGTGTTAGACTCGAACTGTTATTTGTTCAGTTAGGTGAAGAGAAAATTGTACTTTCACAAATAAATAGAAGGGAACCTGAAGTTCAACTTTTTTAGGTATGTGCTGTCATCGATGACGGGGAAAGTAACTTCGGCTAAAAGTGTTTTCTGACAAATAAATAGAAGTGAATCTGAAGTATAACTTCTTTGGTATTTCCTGTCATCGATGACGGGGGAAGTAATCTTGGTCGCCGTGTTATTCCTATAACAAAAACGGTTGCACTGTCATCGATGACGGGGGAGGTCCCTGTTATATAATCTTTTGATGGTTGATTCGTGTCCGTTATTTCTGGGCTGTGGTTGTGTTGTCATCGATGTCGAATAGAGTCCTAGTTGTATTCTTTTGCCAGGCAAAATGGGAACTTGTATTTTCACTTATATTTATGCAGGTTTGTAAACATGCACGGTTGCAGTATTAAAAAATACCAACATTTTTGAAGAGAGACGCGTCGTAGTATTATCACTTGTAGTTTTTCAACTGAATTGCATTTTGACTTTAGCGGGGACGATACGTCTCGGTGCAATTTTTCAGAAAAGGATACCAAAGTGTATTTTCAGTGTTTTTGGGGCCCGTTGTGTAAGTTCACTTGTCGGGGAGGGGGGTGCGGGGATATTCCGGAAGAAGGACGCGTCATTGTATTTTCACTTGTTGTTTGTCACCTGAATTGGATTTGGACTTGAGCAGGGACGATACGTCTCGGTGCATTTTTTACCAAAAGGAGACCAAAGTGTATTTTCAGTATTTCCGGGGCCCGTTGTGTAATTTCACTTGTTGGGGCGGGGGGTGCGGTGATATTCCGGAAGAAGGACGCGTCATTGTATTTTCACTTGTTGTTTTTCACCTGATTTGCATTTTGACTTTATCGGGGAGGTACGTCGGTGCATTTTTTACCAAAAGGAGACCAAAGTGTATTTTCAGTATTTCCGGGGCCCGTTGTGTAATTTCACTTGTTGGGGCGGGGGGTGCGGTGATATTCCGGAAGAAGGACGCGTCATTGTATTTTCAGTTGTTGTTTTTCAACTGATTTGCATTTTCACTTTATCGGGGAGGTGACGTTGCATTTTTTACGAAAAGTAGACCAAAGTGTATTTTCAGTATTTTCGGGGCCCGTTGTGGAATTTCACTTGTCAGGGAGGGGGGGTGCGGCGATATTCCGGAAGAGGGACGCGTTGTTGAATTTTCACTTGAAAATAATTCGAGGACCGTTTTGTATTTTCACTTGGTGAAATACCCATTTACCCATTCGCCCATTCACCCATTCACCCATTCTTTGCGCGACGTTTCAAACAAAATCTTTACATTTTTGATCTTTTGCATTTGTATTTCCTTAGATTCACTGCTCGCACACTTCTGATTTGTGGGATCTTGTAAAACAAACTCGGCATTTGATATTTGATCTGATCTATTATCGCGTTTCAAAATAAGCGATAAATGTTCTTCGGACGTATTATGTAAGTCATTTTTGAGCTCTAAATGGAAACCTTTGTTACTTCTGTACATATCAGAAACATTAAATTTACGATTGTGAAACGTACAAATTAGATCTCCAGTATTAAAATTCGTTATCGAAAGCATTTCTAAGAAAGGCCAACTCGCCATTTGTTCAATACTATTCGAATCAGGTGTATGTTTGATATCCTTTTTCCGAATCCTTTTATAGATTTTTTGATGGCCTCTTTCGTACATAAAGTCCACGAAATGCGTATCCGTGTACCGAAGACCATCCCAATCCTTCAAAATTATTTGTATCTTTGCGGTGTCTCGTTGATTTTCAAGTATTGGATCTACTAAAATCTGAAGTGTACTACTAAGCTTTTCGCCATTATGGTTGCCTTGGAGTGTGAAGTTGAATGTGTTCTCCTCTCTCTCTGCGTGAGTTATATTGCGTGTGTCATCCAAGAGTGTGTACTTCCATAATGAGAACTCTTTACAAAGTGAATCAAGGAACTCGATATCGGTCAATTTTATAATACTCTCTGATTTTTCTGGATCCGATAAAGGAGTCCTTGGTACTGAATCATGAATTGTAATCGCCATCGACATCGCGGACTTTACCCGAGCGCTTCGCGATACCGAGCGCTATCCGAAAACCCCCGCCGATACGCCGTGTATATATATACTGCAATCATGTCTGTTTACCGTTACTCTAAATAAAACCTGCAGAAACGTACCCGAAAATATACATTAGACGTTGATGTGATAGATATCATTCTTAATAAAGCTTTATCGTATCCTCAGCTTGATAAATTTTAAGCATTAATTTAATTTTCTCTTCTGGATCTGCCAATTTCATATTTAAAATCTTATCAACCAAGCTTACTCTGAATTCGCCGTGCTTCTCTTTGCTTTCACCTACAAGTTTGCCGAATTCTCTCATATATAAGGTCACATACCAAGTGTATAACAAGACAATCTGATACACATTCTCCGCATTTATAGTATCGCATACATACGCGTCCAGGTTAATAAACGTTTGACTATCCTTGATAATATAATTCAAAAGTTGGTCTTGATGCAAGACCTTCGGGCATTTTTCAAATTGCTCTATAAACCCATTTGAGCACGCTCGTGACGATGATGGAGCACACTGCGGCGCTCGCCCATTCACGCACGCGACCCTTGCTCGAGTGTATGAACGATTAAATCGATAACACAACCTTCGCGGGTCGTGGTGTGACCAGCTCAGAGAGAGAATGTCATCTATATAACACAGCCTTCACGGATAGTAGGGTGCTCAACTTAGGGATAGAGAGAGCGCCGGTTGCCCCTCTTTGCTTTAGTGTAACACGATACCAAATCAAGGTATGTCTTACGCAAGGTCGACTTTACACAAAACTTTCGAAAATAGTTTTATTTGATAAACATTTCGCTTAACATCAGTCTACACATATTGCGCGCTCCAGGTATACGATTGACCTGGGCATTGGAAAGTTATGGTCGATACCGCTCAGTTATCTCCCATACTTAACCATACTTAAATCGCATATATCTCGCGATCTAGAAAATCAGAAGTTTTGTGTAAAGTTGACCTTGCGTAAGACATACCTTGAAATAACAAGACAAGCTTCCCGGGTGGTGTGACTACAGTAAATACCCAGTGTTAAGAAAACCGGAGATTTGGGGCCAGCCAGCAATATTCTCCAACTTGGGTACCCCCCCATTCAAAGCTGGCTATTTTCTTATTGGCGGGTTTTCTTATTACTGAGTACTTACTGTATCTCGGAGAGAGAGAGAGAGAGAGCCTCGCTTCGCTCGAGTGCAACCCGATACCGAATAAGACAAGCTTCCCGGGTGGTGTGACTATCTCGGGGAGAGAGAGCATAACACGAAGACGTGCGGGTTGATAGCCGATGCTCGGTGCATTGCGGACTCTCGAACATTTGGAAACTCTTAAGCTCTGCATGCGTGTTGTGGCGATTGTTATGATTAACGTATTCGTATTCGGCAGGCGAATTTCACAAAGTTTCTAAGAGTGTACCAAACTTTCTTGACAATGCAATCCATCATCGATAAGCATACGGCGCATTCGAATAGCATGTATTCTACCTTAAGCTAAGATTGAGTGTCCTCAGATTGACCTTGGGTATTTGTATTAAACTCGGTCGGTTTGTGAGCTACCAGACGGTCCTGCGCCCGCTGTGGTCACGTACACTTTGACCATTTACGCTCATCTCCGGGCATTTGCACTGCCGGGCGCGGAGTATACAATTTGTGAGCCTTTTTACATTTACTTACAAGAGGTAATAATCAGCGACCCGAGTCGTCCTAACAATCTTGTGTTTTTTCATCGAGTGAGAAGTCTGATAGGTTTCTACACATGCACACAAAAAAATTCCGTCGCTGCCCCTTATGGATCTGCATTGAACACTGCCCAGCCTCTTTGCTGAACGAGAACTGTTCACGTTCTCTGCCGTTTGTTGCAGGTGAAGTTTGCGGATGTGCATGCTCCGTCATCTCGATCTCGAGCACCACCCTCGGTCAGTATAGCGGGTATTGTCACGATCGTGTCGTCTTTGGCCTCGTCCTCATCGTCCTCCTCGTCCTCATCGTCCTCCTCGTCCTCCTCGTCCTCCTCGTCCTCCATCTTCAGAAAATTCAAGAGCCTTTCATAGTCCTCGTCTATGCGCACTTGGCTATTCTGCACGTCGTCGACTGTACGAAACACGTTGTCGCGAGCATCCCATTGCAAGGAGAAGTCCACACAAGCGATTGGCTTAAGGATCGGACCGCAGTCGTCCGTGTCGATGAACCACTCGTAAGAGCTGTCGAGGTGGTCAAGTTCCGCGAGCTTCCAGAAGGCGCGCTTGGACTTAGCGCAATACTTCAGGTACTCCTCGGTACCCTTCTCCACGCGCACGCATACGGACCCATCCGGTTGTTGGTGGCGGTGCAAGGTGATGTTGCAAACGTGCGTGTGGTCGATCGTCAGGCCGCACACCATCTGGTCGTTCTCCATCTTCAAAAAACTCACGAGCCTTCCATAATCCTCGTCCATCCACACTTGACTGTTCTCCAAGTCTTCGACTATACGAAACACGTTGTCGGAAGCATTCCATTGCATGAACGTCGTCACCGCAAAGGTTGGCTTAAGGACCGGGCTGGAGTCGTCTGTGTCGATGAACCACTCGTGAGAGGTGTCGAGTTGGTCGAGTTGTGCAATCTTCCAGAAGGCGCGCTCGGACTTGGCGCAATATTCCAGGTACTCGTTGTTACCCTTCTCCACACGCACGCATAGGGACCCATCTGGCTGTTGGTGGCGGTGCAAAGTGATGTTGCAAAGGACCTCGTCTTCGGCCATCAGGTCGCACACCAGGCGTTTGGCCTCGAACTTCGGAGCAGCTGGTGGGTCGGGCTCGTCGTCCTTTTCCGAGATGGCGGATAAGTCAGTATCGTTCCCTTTGATGAACAAGGTATGATTCTTCTTTTGGGTAACCAGAAAGAAATTCTCGTCGTCTGTATCCCAGTCCATGTACTTGCGGTCGTTCTTGGAGCTTACGACTATGAACCTGGTATCGCCTCGAAGAATGCGCCACTCGTGAGACTCGTTCAGTTTCTCCGGGTTCACGGTCTCCCAGAAGCCGCGTCTGTGACGACGGCCGCGTTCCAGATACTCCTTGTCATTGTTGCTTATGTGCACACGCGCTTGACCATCCTCGGACTGGCAGCTGTGCACGGTGATGTCGCAAAGATGTTCGTTGAGGATGAACAGACTGCATTTGTGAGAAGACATGGTGAGTTGCGAGCGAGGTGAAAATAAAATCGGAAGGATAAGGTAGAGGTGCGGTGCACACGAGAGTTTGAAGAATGAAGTGTGAGGGTGCTTGGAATGATACTTAATATGCTCTTCGCAAGCGCGAGCGGCGGTGATGTTCGGCGGCCGCCCACGTCCTGGCGTCATATCGGCGGCCGACGCAGCGTCGTATCGGCCACCGATGCAGTGTCATATCGGCCGCCGGTGCGGTGTCATATCGGCGGCCGACGCAGTGTCGTATCGGCCGCCGATGCGGTGTCATATCGGCCGCCGGTGCGGTGTCATATCGGCGGCCGATACCGCGCCACCTCGGCGGCCACCTCGGGCGGCGCCCTGCGATTGCACAATAAAGGTTCCTATTGTCGGAGGGGACTCGCATTGTTCGGTTTCGCCAGCACGTGCCCCCTCCCCCCTTCCATTTTCTCGTACTCGTCCATTCCGCGAGACATGGTGTTAAGATCAGGCAAGGCATTCGGCAGTTCTGCTCCGATCGCTCCTCGTGATGGGGGTGTGAAGAAACCTCCTCGCGAATCTCGGCCACGCGAACGCAGGGCGAGTCATCCATTCGAGAGCAAGCCGGGGTTCGCCGCCGTATGCGTAAAGATGACCAACTTGGTCGGTGTCAATCTTCATCTGCATCACAAGCTGTCCGACACGCTGTTCGATTTTGTCAAGGCCTTTTGCGATTGCGGCCTGTGGCATGGCGTGGCGCCCAAATTTCGTGGAGGATGCGAATATGAACCGCGTAGTGTGGTTTTCGATTGGTTGCGTCCTGAGAAAACGTGCAGACTCACCTCCGATTTCGATTGGAACACGACCTTAGAGGATATAGGGTTCGGTGCCGAGGAGCAATTGAGCTTCGTCATGGGACTTGCTAGAATTCGTCACAAGTGAATGGCCGTGGACAACTGCTAGGTTGAGTATCGCACGTGAACCAACTTTTATGATATTTAAATAGCAGCCTGTTTGGAATCCATTGTTTGATGCGTGTTCAGCACGATCCTGATTGAATTCTCACATTGTATTCGAGCATCTTACTTGCGCGCCAATCAGATTAGAGTTTTTAATCGCGGTCGTTTTTCATCGAGTTAAGACGACGCGCATTCACCTTATCAGTACAGTGCAGCCAAAGCATGAATGCACGCTCAACTGATAATTCTCGAATATGCTGTTCAATAGGGATAGGAATCGGTATCACACATTTGACAAACCAAATTGCATCTCGTCCGGGTTGGAATGCGTACGTGTGACCACGGCAAATGCTTACAACACGTACGTTTACACCTCGATTGTTTTCAAAGAGGTGTATCGACACAGGCGTGCTCGTGATGGGAATTGGGTTATTTTCGACATCGGTGGGCACAACTAGAGTTACCGACTGCTTGCTCAAAGGATGGGTGTCTAGGGGAGGGGGGGTATATGTTGTGAGATATATTGAGCTGGAATATATCGGGTAGTCACTGGATAATTTCATACAAGTGTAAACTGATTATAAGAGATTACGAATATAAAGCGGTCTGTGACCTAGATATCTGTCACCTAGTACTGCACGAGTACTGGTACAACTATCGAGAGTCGGAGCAAGTTGTGACCTGTGGGTCACTGAGTCCAGCATCTGTCACGGTCCTTGATGGACAAGATATGTAGCATGGCTGTTATTGAGCTGCAACAGTTTGGTGGGATATGCGGGCAGCAGTCTGGTGACCAGAAGTGCTTGCTTGAGCTCGATGCTCTTCACATACTCTAGTGCTCTCACGCATCGCATGCGTCACCACCATCGGGTTGTGAACCCGAGAGCACCAGGTGAACTTCCCACATCGGCTAGACGAATATAGCCATTGATGCTCGCATGCTGTTCGGTGCATGCTTGAAGCGAAGACACGTCTTATCAGAACATTCCAGTTCTTCAAGACTTGTCTTGCTTCGCCATTTCGATGCCATATGCTTGGCCTCTCGATGACAGCAGTCACTTACTGTAGGTGGATGACAAACATTCTGACTGTACACGTCATAGTCGACTGTACCGACAATACTTGACGACTGTATGTCATTATGATACATGACATGTTATGATATGACATGTATGACACGTATATCATCAGTCATATCCCTGACAGTATCTATCCGATCAGCTTTCGTTTTCGAGTAACCTTTTAACAGGGTGGTTAAACAGGGGTTGACTAAACGTCCGATGTGCCAAACTCTCTTGAAATCCACACTGGTGACAATTTTATAAAAAGGTTTCTTAATTATAAACGTTCTAAAAGGTTTGATTTCGATCTCTAAACAAACGTGCATGTTCTAGCTTTCGCACATCAAAGGCGTCTTCGACAAAACTGGCCGCAACTCAAACCGTGACTCGCACGGAGGCCGGATCCACAGGTTGCACCGCATCGATCATGAGCCTTGGGATGCTCTCTCCGAAATAGGCTTTCGTGTTCTGCTCCCACACCCGCGTTTCCTGGAGGCGGAGGTAAGCGTCCGTC
>LGRX02000643.1:0-90783 GCA_001247695.2 Cymbomonas tetramitiformis | reverse complement strand
CAGATCGGAGCTGGCAATGTGAGTGCACATGAGCGAGCTAGTACTGTGGCATACCTTCCTTATGTACTCGATGGTATCTATCCAAATAATACACGGCTTGAGGTGTTTGTTGCCTATAACGAGTCGGTGGCGTGAGATTAGAGATGCTTCGAGGCACGCCTCGTCTTCCTTGGCACAATTGACAGCAAAACGTATAGATGCCCAAACCAAGATCTTGAAGGTGTTCCCTGTACGAAACAAGAAAGGAGGTGGTTGGAACTTTCCCAAATTTTGGAACATGTGTCAGTACGAGCAATGGATACCGTGGGTAGGGGATGTGGGATTAGTGGACACCGGCTCTGATGAGAGATCCAACAAAATATTCAAGGAAGGCAAGGGTGCATTGAATAATAGGGTTCAAGATACAAGCAAAATTCTGCTTCGCGAGCTCATGGTCAGTGAGGAACTTATAGCAATCAAAGCTCGATACTTACCCCGCACTGGACTTGGTTACGGGATTACACAACGAGCTGCAGATAGCATGGACATTTGTGTTTCAAGGGGGAAAACAGCAGTGAAATACGAAGAGTTTGTGACACGATCCCCCAATGTCCAGGCAATGCTCGAGAACCAGCCAGAGCTCAAACACTTCAGAAACAAACTTTTATCTTACTTGGATGGTGGGCGCACTGCTGGACGGGTGGTATACTTTCATAAAGCTCTCGCCATGCCACCTGCCGAAGATGACTCCCGTGGCACCTATATCGTTCGCGCAACTCACTTGTTTCATGGCGAACCAAGATTTGATACAGTTCAAGTTTTTATGGTTCAAAATTATCACCCGTTGATAATTTAGGTTATTCCGTACAGAAAAATCGAGCTTCACGACACACGGTGTCGGGGGGGGCAGATCGGACACAGAGATCCGATCGGAGAGGTGACACCCGAGTGACACTGGTGTGACACCGAGACGTCTCACGGGGGGAGTGCTCAAAAATACTTTGCATTGTTGAGCACAGGTAGTTCTCACTTTCCAAGCCCCAAGAGCACAGCTCTTTTCTCGAAAGTTTGTAAAAAAGTTTACGCGGTAGTTAGTTCCAGCGCTTTCGGAATTTCTTTTCTTTCCGAAGTGCTGAAGGTAGAAGTTGTGGGGGTTTGGAATGGAGACGAGAGGGTGGATGCCGGAGGACGAGCGGTGAGGTGGATGCCGCGCAGGAGCTGTGAGTTTTGTGCAGCAAGAGCCCGGGTCCGTTTCACGTGGACGAGCTGGTCGAATTTGTTCTGGGGCGGGGCGCTGGTTTCGGAGGCTCTCGCTTGCTTTTCGTGCGCAGCTAACTGGGATCCCAGTGGACGGGCGCAAGATTGGGAAATTTTGTAAGGCGGCGGCGGGGAGCCAGAGGAGTTGATCGACGGAGCGGCAAGAAAGGTGGATGCCGGGCGGAGGGTGTGACATTTGTGCGGCCAGAGCAAGAGTTAGATTCACGTGGTCAACTTGGTCGGAGCTGTTGGGGCGGTCGTGGATTTCAGTGATTCGCGCTTGCTTCTCGTGCGCGGCAAAGTGTGGCCCTCGGGAACAGGACGTTACGTGGGAAATCTTGTGAGAATTAGATGCCATGGACTCGGCCGAATTGCGAGCGGTGTGCACGGAAGGCGATGGTCAAGGTAGTAGAGGACCCTCTTTACTTTGATAACCCACGGGTTATCTTGGTTTGCTTTTCGTGCCTGCGGTGGACGTGCCCTTTCGGTTCTGGGACCTGGGAGTTGCTGTAAGCGGCTGGCGGCTGGGGCAATTTCGTGGACTTCTTGGAGTTCATGCAACCGTTAGACCTGGGTGCTCGGGGGAAGTACAGTCAGCCTACAGAACGAGACGCGAGCACGCAAACGGACGATTCGGGCTTGGCGCAGCTGGCTGATTTACGCGATTTTTCGCACCCAGTGTTTGTGCCGTGCCCGTGTTCGACAATTTGTTCGTTTTGGTTGCCTCGCTTCCCAGCGGATCACTCTGTGCCGAAACACTAGTGCGATTTTTCATTGTTAGCGAGGATGTCAACAGAGGCGGCGAGGATTGAGCATTGGCGGGCCGCGGGGCTGCGGGCGGAGCTGCAGCGGCTTCGGGAAGCGATGGCTTCTTCCCAAACGTTGTCTAAGGCCAGGTGCTCCGAGGTCAAGAAGGCTGCTAGCGATTGGGTGAAGCAGTATCAGCAAGATCTACAGTTGTTGCCGCAGGTGGTGCAGGAGCACACGGATCGCTTGGTGGCGGCGGGGCTGTTGGAGAGGACGGCTACAGGCGGTGTGGGCGTGCTGGAGTGGAGGCTGGTGGCTGCAGGTTTGTGGGGGACCCAGCGTGCTGGGGAAAGGGCGCTGCTGCAGGAAGTTATCGCTTGGGCGGATTCTTTGCTTGGGCTGCCGCAGCCAGCAGCGAAAATGACGGCGGAAGAGATGACAAGGATCGCTCGGGAGGCGGCGGATGCTGCTGTGGCGGGTGTCCGCTCGACGGTGGATGAGCTGTCAGCCTTCGTGCGGTCACACCTAGCGGGATCAGGTGCTGGCGGCAGTGCGGGTGGGGGGTCTTCAGGCCAGCCGCCTCACCCGTTGGAGGTGGAATTTGGTGCGGCTCTGGTGAACTCGATCGCCACGTCCTGTGATTGGACTCAGGAGCAGTGTGTGCGCGCGTGCGGTCAGCTGATTCAGGAGGCTGCAGGGTTGAGGGCCGGGTTATCGGCCCTGAGGGACAAGCATGACTTCGGCAAGTCCCCCATGAGAGAGCTGGAACCGCATCGTTTCCCTTTGCTCGTGCACCGCCACCCGAGGTTGGCCTCGGAGGAGTGCGACCTCGACGAGTTGCCAGCGGGGGAGGAAGCATCCATTGAGTCCTGGAGAGTGCGGGTGCACACGTTGCGGGCCAGGGTGGCGGGGTACCAGGCTTTCGTGAAGCTGCATCGGCCGGCGGTGCTGATCTCGGACGTCATGAAAAACGAGTTCTTCAAGAAGCGCAAACGAGTCACTTTTGATGATGTGGACGAGGATGAGGCGGCGCGACGGCCGGCAGGGGGTAGGGGAACGGACCAGTTGCCGGTGTTGGATGCGGCGCGGAGGGCGCAGCTAGCAGAGATGGGTGCCCCATGTTGCACAGTCAGCGACGACACTCTGGCACGAGCTTTGCGCGGGGAGCTGGCACCGGAAGACATCACCAGGCCGCCAGGTGAGCCTCAGTTCCTGGCTGGCCTTGTCTCTAAGGGCCCCTTGCAGGGGGTTAATTTGCTGGTGACTGCTCCGAGGAGGCTGCAGCCGTTGGAAGAGGGCCGTATATCATGGGGGGAACACGGTGGGTTCACCGTGCAACCCAAAGCCCCTAAGTGCAAATCGATGGAGGAGTGGGCTCGGGGTTTCATGAACATCATCTGTACGGCGCCTGAGACTGAGCGGGAGACCATGCTAGACTTCTTGGAGTGGGGGAAGACGATTCATGCCGAGTTCGGATTCCACCATTTTACGGAGTTTTACGAGCACCTGGTGAGGCGAGTGCAACGGGCTGGTACTTCCATTTCACTGAATGACTACGACACAGTGTGGAGGGTCTACTCTAAACAGTTTGACGTGCGCCCGAAGAAGAATGCCGGCAAGTGGAGTCAGTACAACCGCACAGGAGGGGCAGCAGTGGATCACGGGGGCGATGGGGGCAAAGGCGGCAGGGGCGGAAAAGGCAAAGGGGGTAAAGGGCAAGGGCGGCAAGGGCGGGAAAGGTGCGATCAGAGATGCATGTTACCCGCACAACCAGGGTACATGTGACCGTGGTGCGGACTGCAGATTCAGACACATTTGCAGCGTGTGCGGGTCTTCAGATCACGTCAGGGCAGCGGCGGCTTGCCCTGGTGCGCCCCCCTGAGATGTTCGGCCTCCGGCGGCTGCTGCGCCGTTGGAGGGACCGACAGGCAGCGAGGTGGCTCCGGGGGGGTGCGAATTGCACACTTCTGGGGATGGGCAGATATCAACCGGGTTGATATCAGAGTTGGCGGAGATCGGGGAGGATGAGCGGCTTGATGGGCCGGTGGGGGAACTGCCACTGCTGGGGCTCGACGACGGCGAGACCGCAGACGAAGTGGCTGTGATGGGAGTGCTGCCGTGGTGGGACGGGCTTCACACAGAGGACTACGTCAGGGTGTGGGATGTTCAGGGCGGTCCTTGGGGGCATGGGATCGAGCCGGCGCTGCAGTCGGTGGAGAAATTGGTTCCTGTGCCGGTGTCTGTGGCGAACCCCGAGCTGTGGAGGGCACATTCGCAGGATGCACGGGTGCGTTCTTCCAGCAGGTGGCCAGCGCTGCGGCAGGAGCTGGCGGCGAGAGCCACGGTGGAGACGATGGAGAGCTGCGGTACAATGGAAGCGGAACGAAGGTGCTACGAGGAGGAGATCGAAAAGGTTGGGTGCGTTGTCCCTCTTCTGACGCGCAGAGCTCATTGCGTGGCGGCTGCCTTTCAAGAGTGGCATGCTGTGCAATTTCTTGTTCGTTCGGCTGCATGCGGGACCGGGTGGGCTTACGAGGACGTGGAGTTGGATGAGCCTTACCGTGTGCCTAATTACGTCGGGCCAGAACATGCGGAGGTGATGAGAGGTGTCATCGCAGAGGAGATGCAGGCGGGGCGCATTTTCCTGGCGGGCTGGCGGCTACCAGTCGGGGTGATCGCGATGGGCATGGTGGAGAAGGTGCGGAAAGGTAAGGTGAAGTTCCGCCCGGTTAGCGACTACTCCCGGCCGAAGGTGGGCGGGGTGAACGCTCGGATCGCCTTGGACTCGGACGAGTTCTCCACAGTGAAGGAGGCTTTTGCTTTGCTGAGGCCGGGTTATTTCATGGTCAAGGTGGACTTGGAGAATGCTTACAGGTCGCTGGGGATCGCGAGCCAGTACTGGTCGTCTCAGTGCTTTGAGTACGACGGAATCCGCTACATGGACACCAGGGCCCCCTTCGGTAACAGGGCCCTGCCTGGAATCTTCATGAGGTTTACGAGGGCCATCGTGGCATGGATGCAGGCTCAAGGGGTGCAGTGCGTCGGGTACCTCGACGATTTTTTCTGCGTCGGCAGGACGGCAGCTGAGGCGGAGGAAAATATGATGCTGCTAGTTGAATTCGTTTCGTTCTTGGGCTTCTCGGTGAACATGGCGAAATGTGAGGGTCCCGCGAGGCGAATGGAGTTCCTTGGGATTCTCCTCAGCACGGACGGCGAGGTTTGCACGGCGGCCATTGATCAGAGCAGGATTCAGAATGTGCTGACCAGGGCGAATCTGCTGCGGGCGCAGGCGGCGCGGGGCAAGGTCCGCAGACGGGCTTTGGAGAGCCTAATGGGGCTGCTGGCATTTTGCAGCCAGGTGGTGTGGGGGCTGTCCCTGTACACCAGGAGGGGCTTCGCCTTCCTGGCCGCGACGGTGTCGAGGAAGACGGTGAGGCTGGCGGCGCCAGTGCTGGAGGACCTCGCGGTGCTTGAGAGGGTTCTCCGGATGTACAACGGCCGGCAGGTCGTTTTGCATCGCAGGGTGGTGGACGAGAGCCACTTCGCCACGGATGCTTCAGGCACGTTAGGCTTTGGTGGCGTCTGGGAGAAGCTCTTCTTCCTCCTGAGCTGGGCAGACTTGGCACGGATGCCTCAGCGTGCGTGGTTCCCTCGGCAGCCGGGGGTGCAGGAGACGTGGAGCATCAACTACATGGAGTTATTTGCTGTGTGGTGGGCGGTGGCGATCTGGGGACATCGCATGCAGGGGACGACGGTGGTGGTGAACGTCGACAATCAGTCCGCCCTCTTTCAAATCAAACGTTGGTGGGGGCCGGTGGCGTACCTGCCGCTACTCAGACAGCTGTTCTACGCGTGCTCGAAGCACGACATCAGACTGCAGCCGGTGTACATCTCCAGCGAAGACAACCTACTGGCGGATTTGCTGTCTCGTTTGCAGCTTGCCAGGTTTGAGACGGAGCACAGGGCTTTCTTGCGGGCCACGGTGTGGAGACAGGACAGGGACGATTGGATGCTGGGACCGGTGCAGTGGTCAGACATCGACCTCGAGTTTGGCCCGTTCACGGTTGACTGCTGTGTGGCCCCATCGAGGGCCAACTCGTACTGTTACAGGAGCTGGTCGAAGGAAGAAGATGCCCGAATCCAGAAGTTCGACGGCCTGAATGCTTGGGGGAACCTGCCGTTCTCGATTTTGAAGGAGATCCTGGTGAATTTCCTCCGAGCTAAGAAGAGGCAGCAGTGGGGGACGGCGGCCTGCTTCCTGGTCCCGGTGTGGCCAGGGAACCCGGGATGGGACATGGTGGCAAGCATGCCGGAGGTGTTCAAGGTGGTTCGGGAATGGTCGGCGAACACGCACCTGTTCACAGCGCCGGCTCTCAGGGGAAAGGGCCGCACGTCCTGGGGGCCCACCAGATGGCCAGTTGTGGACACCAGTAGCACAACAAAGCACAGCATAGCACAACACTTCGTACACAGCATAGCACACCACAACACAGCATAGTACAGCACCCACATAACGGTACAACATCCAAACTTGTATCGCGAGTCACTCGTTCCTTGCTCTTCCTTCCGGGCACATCGACACCGCTGGTGGTTTGTCGATGTGCCCGGAAGGAAGAGCAAGGAACGAGTGACTTGCGATACAAGTTTGGATGTTGTACCGTTATGTGCCGAGAGGCACCATTTGGCACGTGCACATTTTGGCACGTGCACCTTTTGGCACGTGCACCTTTTGATAGCTGTTGCCCAAGGCTACAGGGCTAGCACTAGATGGTCACGGATCGTGCCTTTGGCACAACAGTTGGTGCAATCCCAACCCGTTACGGTGACAAGTTTGCATTGAGAGGTTAGCGTGTACCTTGAAGTACTCAACGTAGTTCTCAAAAATTGGTTTATCCCTAACAAAGCGAGTGACCCAGCTGGCCAGCTCCTCTTGGGCATCCTTAAGCCGGAGAGCATGATCTATCAAGGCCTTGACCCTTGCTCTCTCGGCCTCAAGCTCCTTGTGGGCTTGAACTTGTGCTTCGGTTGGTCCAGATGTCTTCTTTGTCTTCTTGGTCTGATAGTGCACAATCAACACACCTTCACCTTACAAAAGTTCATTGTTCACTATTCTTCTTCACTCGACAACTCTTCAAGCCGGCTCCAGGCTCTCGCTGGCTCTCCTATGCTCTCCTCGGCTCTGCGCTCGAAGGTTGCTGCAGCCACCAGATACATACAGCGGGGATATCGTTATGTGGGTTACCTTTTGTGGAGGACACGCTTTGTCACAAACTCTTACCTGACGTGTACGTCAGCCTACTCTTGTGACGTGTGACAAACACGTGACACAGCACGCTGTGGCAGTCGAGCTGGTTGCGCCGGAGCTACGCCGGACGAGCTGGTGGCAGAGACACACAGGCGTTGTGGTGACCGAGGAGACAGAGGACACGCAGACGCTGTGGTGACCTTGGAGACAGTGGACAGTGACACAGGTCTTATCGACGACATGTGACAGAGACAGCAGTGACAAGACTCGTGCTAGAGTTGAGGTTCAGGATAGTACAAGTAGCGGCGCCATAGTCTGTTAGAGTAGTAGACTCATTTTTGTTTTGCCTTCGCAAAGTGTCAAGAAAGCCTTGAAGACTGGATTGCTAAGACAGCAGCTACTCAACAGTGGAACCTATTTTTACAGTGGTGTAACTTTTTATCTTTACAGTTGCCGTGGAACGCGCGCGTTATGCTACGTGTGTAAGCAGAATTGCATGTTACTTGTGATCTTTTTCAAAACAAAAATGTGTAGTCATTGGTGGGCCTTTAATTAAAGATTACGGCACCAACGACAGCGACTTGGGCGACATGTGCTGGGCTCGACGATGAACGGCACGGTCACAGCGGGACACTTTGCGAGGCAAATTAGTTAACTCGATACGAACTCCAGTAGCTATCTTTGCCTGTGTTGGAATTGGGACCTTGTGGAGCCAGTGTTGAAACACGGGCAAAGCTTGGTTTCAAGACCTTCAGTAGGAATCAGCCGGGAGCAGTTTTACTGCACCCGGAATTCCCAGGTACACTGCGGTTGGGCTACCTTTGGAGTCCGAGTTAACGGGCAGCAGCCACGGCATCATCACAGCCAGTGAGCTCAGACCGAGAAGAGCGTCGTAAAAGAAGGGCTGAGAACCAGCGTCTTTCCCAGTTTTTCAAGACGGACGACGAGGAGCAACACCTCGGAGGAGGAGGTCATCTTTCTGAAGGTGAAGAGAGCATTCTTGAAGAGATGGACGAGGAGTCGGAGGCCGAACCTCTGGTAATTTGGGACAGCGACGAGGATATCATGGACGACAGTCACAGTCATAGCAGCGGAAGCCTAAGGCGGCCTAACTTCTGGTACACTGGCGGCAAGGACGAGGATCGTGGCCAGTTCATACGAAAGCTGGTGGCATGGGTGGGCGAATTCGAGAGAGCTCACACGGCCAAGCTCAGGTCAAAGCTGAAGTCCGTGCAGATGGCGGGCCTGACTGATGCTCAACGGGAGAAAATCAGGAAGCAGCAGCCTGACTGGAGGACTCTGTGGGAGGCTCTGCCTTGGTTGTTGATGAACGACAAGGAGGAGAGCATCGAGTCTGTGGCCTACAGCTATTTCATGGAGGCCTTTGAGCTGGATGGAATTATGGCGTGCAGGATGGACCGTGTCCTCAAGGACACCAGGCAGCATGGGCACATGAGGGGCGTCGTCATATATGGCAAAGCTCCCTTCCACGAGATGGAGAGCGGCACTACGTGGTGCGTATCGAGACCAGTTATCCAGGGCGATGCCGAAGGGGAGGTCTCTGATGAGTATCTCACCGTCGGCATCTCACTGAAAGGTCTCATTGGCACGGATGGCACTGAGGACACTCAGTATTACTGGGCGCTGCGGGCATTCGTGGCGGAGCTGGAGGAGAAGTTCTTGATGAAGGGCACTCAGGAGAAGAAGGAGCTGTTGGTCAGCCAACCACAAGCGGCTCACCAAGACGGCATCTCCTTCCTCAAGTCCTGCCAGAGGCGGCAGCTGCAGCAGCATGCGGGCAAAGCAGAAGCCACGTGGGAGGAGCTGAGGCAGGCCATCGAGGAATGCATTAACCTTCTGCGAATCAAGGTCTTCAAGACCAGGGTTGCAGAGCAGGCCAGAGCACAGCATCCACCTCCAGGAAAGATCACCTGGAAGGACCTGGAGCTCATCGTCGGCGTTCAGGACAAGATGAAGAATGACGCCGAGTCGTGGATTCTCCGTTTCATGCAGGAGATCACACGCAGGGCTGGGGACGTGTACGCCTGTTGGGAGGCAAAGCAGAATGGGATAGACTTGGTGGCGCTTTGCAACACCATCAAGACCTTTGCCGCCGCCAAGGCACTCCGCGAGACAGAGCTGGCCGCTGGCAAGACCCCTGCTCAGGATGCTCAGGTAGAGGCTGCAACCTCCACTCCGACCAAGAAGACCAAGAGAGAGGTCAACCAGGCCGAGCAGCAGAGCAAGCGCGGCAAGGACTACTCTAACACGCCACCACCTTCTCCATCAGGCAGGAAGGAGGAGGGCAAGGTTCAGGGATACAAGGACTGCGTGGGTTGCTACATGGGTGGCAAGCATGCGGACAACCAGCGGCAGTGCTGGGTGTCGTCCAAGGACGCCAATGTACCTGAAGGTTTCCACCAGGGCAGGCTGAAGTCGCCGCACTGGAAGGAACGGGAGAACGCTCGTATGAGGATGTACAACATCATGTTCCGCTTCCCCACTTCCGACTGGGGCATCACCGTGGCCGACTGGAAGAAGCTGACCGAGGATCAGAAGAACAGTGCGGTCCAGAAAGGCAAAGGGGCAGGCCAGCAGGCCAGCCTCGCTGAGGAGTACGCGGGCATGCAGGCACAGGTGCTGAGTGCACCATCCAGCAGAGCACCTAGTACAAACGGCAGCACACAACACTTCTCCGATGACGACGACGAGCAGACGCTGACAGTAAAGGTGGCGGAGAGGCCCGTCTACATCATGGACGTAGAGGCTAACTGTGCTGGCCAACCAGAGGGCTTGGGGGAAGCATTGCCGGCACGTCACCTTCCTACACTTGCTCACATCAAGAACGTTCGGGTTGAGAAGAAGCAGAAGGAGGCGATGGTGAATCGTGCAGGTGACGGAAATGCTTCATCGTCTACGCCTGAGGAGGTGCGCTGTGCTGCGCCTGCGGTAGCCTTGGGGAGTACTCAGAAGATGACGGGTTTCCCAGTCAAGACTGCCGAGGAGTTCAGCAAGGAGGCACGTGTGCCACTGGCGCCGCCTGCCGATAGCTTGGCCAGGAAGTGTTACCTTCTGGCTCACTGCCTGAAAAGTGGCAGGACAGCGCTGAACCATATCATGGCCACCTTGAGCGTGGAGGGAAGACTTCCTCCACCTAACCAGATCGAGACGCTGTTGGCCCTGGACGGGCAAGAGCAGCTCCCATCGGCGCTAGCTGCAGCTGGTGCTGACCTGACTGAGTCAGATGACGACCTCACCGGTGACGAAGAAGGTGATGATGCGCCTGAGCTGTCCGACGGTGACGATGACGACGGCGACGACGTCGCCCTGGAGGAAATGCCACCAGGTGTGGTGGAAGTCCACCACGCGGGACGACCTTTGGCAAGGTCTGCCCAGATGGGAGAACAACGAAGGTGCACAGAACACGAGGGTGCGCAGGTCTCGGAGGTCACAGGCCAAGTCGAGGCAGGCACCATGGCGGCGAACGTGTACTCTCAGCTCAAGGAGCGGATGAGCAGAAACGTCTCGGACGAGTTGCTGACCGATATGGCTCAAGTTCAGCCTGTCTGCAAGCTGCTGAACCGCACCTTGGAGGAAGGCATGGCGCTCATCAGCGCGTGGGGGGTGCTAATGCTGTACCGTGCCATACTGTACGACACAGGCGCCAACTGCAACATTATTCCTATTCGCCGAGTGCTGGAGCTTGGCCTTGCCATCTATGACGTGGCATCATCTGGAAGGGTCACCCGCTGTGATGGCACTCCGACGGAATTCTCCAAGTACTGCTACGTCGAGGTGGTGCTGGCCGCGGGCACACCTCACATGACCTTGCACAGGCTGCACGCTTTCATCAGCTACGCCGCCAACACCACCTGGGACTTCCTGGTGGGCACTGGGCCTCTGAAGAACGCGCTCAGGATCACCTTGGACTTGTACCGAGGAACGGCCATCTCTGAAGCACCTCTTCTGCTGGGGATGAAGCAGAAGGTCATCTTGCCACTCATCGAGTTGAAGGCCCCTGCTGCGGGAGCACGCAAGAGAAACCGAGACCCCAGGGTGTGCTTGGCGTCGGAGATACTCGACCGCAACGCCACTCAGACTCACATCATTGCCGACCTGGAGAAGGAGTCAGATGAGGGCATCGTGTGGCAGGTGAACGTCGGGGAAAGGCCTTTGTTCGAGGAGGGCGAGCGCACACACTGTCCGGACCTCTCACAGGAGGAGAGGGCCAGGTCTCGTAAGGCCTACAAACAGAAGAGCAGAGGGCCGTGGCCAGGGAGTATGTGTCATCCATGGGAGGTGAACCCACACGACTTCCAGGAACCTCCTGGCTCATGGGCAGAGCAGCGCCTGGCTTTGGACAGGCATGGGTGGGCGAGACTCTGCAGACTGGTGTCCGCAGAGGACAATCCGTCACATTACGACCAGCCGGGCCCAGACATGACGCTTGTGTCGTTCCAGCGCTGCCGACAGCTGAGGTGGATCGCGAACAAAGACCTGCACTGGCCAGATTTCACTCAGGTGGATCAGGAGTGGGACCCACGTTTCAACTCTTGGCAGACGCTCGCTGACACAGGGCCTGGCAAATAGAAGGTGGTGCCACCACATTGTCATTGGCTCCGGAACGACCATCCTGAGAACTGGGAGGTGATTCAGCAGTTGCAGAACGCGCTCGTGCACGTCCAGAAGTTACCCTCTGGGCTCATGATGGGCTCACTCATGTGGGATACGGAGATGTGCACCTTCGCTGTCTTGCCCAACTCCACCAGCAACACTATGGACATCGTCATCGCCGCCCTCAAGAGGGTTGGAGTGGACGATGATGGCATCCGGGAGGCGCTGGGAGACATACAAATCCCAGTATATTACGAGGAGAATAGTCAATACCGGTACCAGTGTTTCAAGTACTTGGACGCCGTGGATCTCATCACTCTGAGGGCAGAACTCCAACTGGAGTGGGAAGCTGTGAGACAAGGGACTAGGGATGCGCCTGCGCTGATCTTGGTCAGGCCCACCACGAAAAGGAATGGCAAGTGCTACCCAGTCACGGATGGTGGGGGTGGACCTGGCGTAGTGTACCGCGACCACCGTGCAGCCTACGAACACCTGGGTCTGGATGTGGGCAGTGAAATGCTTGGAGCACAAACCAACCTGAGCCAGGCCTACCAGGTCCTGGAGGACCATTCCAAGCGAAGGGACCCTGCTCGGCCAAGGGGCGAGCAGGGAACTATGCGGAACCCAGCTCCTCCACTGCTCGCTCAACACCAGCAGAGGCCTCGGGACAGGCAGGAGCCAGACGTTGGCTACGGAGGTAAGGCATCTGCGGTGGTGTCTGACGAGGATTTCATCCGACCCCACCTAGCGCGTACGCTGCGGAATGACGCTATATATGAGGGTTCGAAGAGAGGAGCACGCTGCCTCGCAAGCGCCTGGCGCAGGCGCTGGCAAAACGGTAAGGAGGAACGAGAGGACACCGTCACCACCGCCTTCACCGCCCACAGTGCCTAGGACTGCTCGACCTGTTGCTCCCATGGCATCTGAGGTGCCGGCATCACCTGTCGCTGGCAAGAGGGTTATCCGCAGGACGACGAGGGAGCCATCACCAACACCTTCACCGCCATCTTCCCCAACTTCAGAGCCGATAGCTGCCAGAAACATCTCGGTTGCTCCGGTGGAGAACAGCGCAGGCAAGAGGTACCACTGGCTCTCCATGGACGAGATGAGAGGGCTCATGTACGAGTCGCTGACTACCTTGTTCTACATCCGCTTCAGGCGAGGCACCGCAGTCAGCACTCTTGCGGATTCCCAGATCAGGTTCTACCTGGCCAACTGCAACCCCACTCGCTCAGATGCTTTGGCGAGAGTGGCGCAGCAGAAGCTTCGTGTTCGGGCGTCCATTGCCCACGCACTTAGCGAAAAGCGCGTCGCAATTGGAGGCCAGACCAGGACCAACGCTGGCGTTGGCTCATATCTGGAGTCCACGCTGCGCCCGTTCTTCGACGACTTCGAATATGGGGAGACTCATCTGCAGCGCTTCGTCGAGAACTACCAGAGTGGGGTCTCAGCTCGCACGGTGCTGGTGCTTTCAGTGAAGTCCGGTGAGCGCGGCAGGTCCGTGCACTACATCTTCGACGACCAGGCCTATTACGATAGAGTCCACCGAGAGGCCACATTGCCCGGGCACATCATGATCTTCAAGCAGGCCTATCTCCAGGACCCAGGCCGCAAGTTCGACAGCTTGGAGTGGGTCCCGGAGAGCAGCGCGTGCTCACACACGCAGAGCGCCATCAGTAAGCTTCGCCTACAGCTTTCGCTGCAGCTGGTGAACGTTGGGATGCCAGCCAAGGCCGTCGACACCCGCTTGAAGGTCAAGCAGCACACGCTGATGAAGGGGCTAGCCATGGTGTTAGACTGAGCTATTACGAGAGACAGCTCGGACTGGCCAACCAACGCGTCGCGCAGTTGGAGGCGGACAACAAACGCGAGGTGGACAACCTCAGTTCATGTCTGGAGGTGAGCCAGGCCCAAGAGGTGGAGTTCAACCGGAGGTTTGCAGAGCTGGAGTGGAGTAAACGGGACGCCGAAGCCAAGGCACTCGAAGCCGAAGCCGAGACCAGAACAGTTTTGAACAGCAAGCACGCCGCCATGGACACCTCACGCGCTGAGCAAGTGCGATTGACGACCAGAGCGATCGCGGCCGAGCAGGCTCTGCAGCTGGCCCAGCTGCAAATCCAAGGGAATAAGTTGGAGGTCCGCGTGGTGGAGAACAAGCTGAGGCGGCATCGCGCCATTCTTCTCGCGGTCTCCACGAGGTACATGTTGTCACCAGCACATAGAGACGCCATCGAGGAGATCATGGCGGACGGAGGAGAGGATAGCTCCAAGCCCTGACGCATCTCCTGGTGCACCACAGAGTCCCGACGTCGACTCTTTGTCAGGAGGACCACCGACGGTGGCCAACAGCCCACGGGTTCCGTGTAGTCCGCCCAGCTTCCCAGAGTTTGAGACGGACGTACGCTACGACGTCTTCTTTGCGGAGGCGCCACCAGCGCCACCAGGGATGGGATATGAGGGGACATATCGCATCGCGGAGGCGCAACCGACCTTTGCGCCATCTGACGACGCGCCATTGGCGAACAGCCTCCGTGCGGTGCTCGCGCAGCCGGCCGAAACGCTCGACAACGAGACTTCACCGAGTGAGGCGCTCGACAGCTGGACGCAGGCCGTGCTGGCCATGTCCCCGAATCCGTCCGTCAACGACGACGAGCAGGAGGCACCAAGGGGGACACCTCGCAGAAGGTTGTCCAGTGGAGGCCATGCAGCGCGCAGCCCTGTCAGGCAACCTCGTTCAAACCGCAGACGGTCACCACACAGGTCTTCTGAGCGCCACCGTTCAGATGGCAGGCACGCCACTGACAGGCATTGCGACCAGCCCTACTCACGACAAGACGCCCGGCGCAACGGCAATCGCAGGCAGCCTTTTTGCAGAGACCGCGTGGGAACAGCCTCCGCTCGGTCAAGCCGGCGATGAGCTGTGCCCACGGGCTGGGGGGACCTACTGCCTTGGTCCGGCAGTTGGTGACGGGGGAGACCATCACGCTCCTACTGAGCGCAATCATAGTGCACGCGGTCCCGTGGCTTCGCCCGGGAACACTGGTGGCCGTTTGGGCTATGCTCGAGGCCTGCAGATGGCTGGCCGTGTTGTTGTTCGACTACGCGGTCAATATTGTATACAAGGGGTGTGCCCGTGCCATGGCGCGCGTGGTTTGGACCCGCAGGACCTGGAGTGAGCACGACCGCTTCACGCTACGCTGGATGGCTACCGCCATCCTCTACTGGACATCTATGCTGATGTGCACAGTTTGGAGGGTGGTGGGGTTCCACCATCAGACGTGGGCCACGTGGCACGTGGTCCCGCTCAGGATGATCATCGCCAACGCAGGCTGGTGGTGGGAACCGTACTCGTGTGGGCTAACGATATTCTTCGCCCTCGCGGTTACGCTGGCGCACGTCATGAACGTCGCAGGGCACAGCTGGCTCTCGGAGTACAGCACTACATCAACGGTGGTCGACACACTGTGTCATGTGGCCACGAACGCTCACACAAGTGTAAGCTATGCACCTCGTCGACTGCGGAAGCCGCGGTTCGCGCGCCGGCTGCAGCACCAGCAGGTGCTCGCTTGGCGCTACCGGGTCGCGCACATATGCTACGTGGCTATGACCATCGGCTGCTGCGTGTTCATGGCAGCAGGTGGACAACTCCGCTGGATGCACAGGGGGTGGAAGACAGTGGTATGCATGCTAGCGGCGAGTCCACCTACTCGACCGGCGAATGCAGGCAGAATTTTGCGACTTTTCGTGTTGCTGGTTGGAGCGCTGTTACTTTCAGTGACGGTCTCGCAGCCAACTTCCCATGTGATGCACATGGACTCCGTGGCGCCAGTCCAGCCTCCGGGCATGGTTGGGTCGACGTGGGACGCGCAGCAGCAGTCTCGGCAGTGGGAACCGGGCTGGGAATGCTTCGCAGCAGAAGAGGTGCTACCTCACACGGTCCTGGATGAGCTTCAGCCCGGGGGCAAAACCACAGTCACCAGGGATGAAGGGTCGTGGTTGGACACAGAGCTCAACGCAACCTTCGGGGGACACCCTGAGTTCACCGAGGAGCACTGGGAGGAGATGCGCGCGATACTCGGGAGGTGCAAGGACTGCTTCGCGAACAAGCCGCAGGACATCAAAGGCTACCACGGCAACGCTACGCACAACACCTTCGCCATCCCGTTCAAGGACGAGTCCAAGGTTTCCTATCAAAGGCCCCGGAAGTACAGCCCGGGTGAGCAGGAGATAATCGACATCCACTGCAAGGAGCTTCTGGAGTACGGCTTCATCGAGCCCGCCTCACAGCACTGTAGGCACGCTAGCAACGTGGTTGTGGCAGGCAAGAAGGATCACGTCACGGGTCTGTGGACACAGACCCGTTTCTGTGTCGACCTGAGGTCAACGAACCGACTCTCACTGAAGGACAACACGTTACCTCACCGACCAGAGGATATGTACCAGAAGGTGGCCAAGGCCAAGTTCAAGACGATGCTTGACGCCACCAAAGCCTTTCACCAGATACCGATGGCAACAGAGGAGGACCGTGACAAGACCGCCTTCTGGTGGGGCAACCAGCTCTACCGCTACACCTCGATGCCTTTCGGCGCAGCCGGCGCCACAGCGGCGTTCATCAGGGTCATGGACTACGAGCTGAGAGCCTTCACCCACTGTACGGTCACGTATGTGGACGACATCGTGATCTACTCGGACACCGCAGAGCAACATCTGAAGGATGTGGAGGCAGTGTTGCGCACACTTGGCGATGCTGGTATCAGACTTCACTCGGGGAAGTCCACCTTTGGGGCCAGCACTGTGGACTTCTTAGGCTTCCGAATTGGGCACAACACCATCGGGGCACAGGAGGCCAAGTGCAAAGCCATTCAGGACCTTCCGAGGCCAGAGGACAAGACGGGTCTACGATCCATCTTGGGCATGATGAACTACTATAAGGGTCTGGTGGGCGAACCTGGAGGACCGATCTATTCAGAGCTGGCGCGGCCTCTCAACGACTTACTCAAGAAGGAAGTCGTGGACATCAAAGGCTCGTGGGGAAGGGACCAGGACGAGTCCTTGCAGCGGCTGAAGGACGCCCTGTGCTCAGGGAGGTGCCTCAGACCCATCGACTACACCAAGCCCATCTTCCTTTACACTGATTGGAGCAACCATGGCATCGGTGCTGTGTTGGGACAGAAGGACGAGGAGGGGGTGGAGCACATCTGTGTGGCCATCAGCCGCTCTCTGGGGAAGACCGAGAAGCAGTACGCCAGCTTCCAAGATGAGATGCTTGCAGCAGTGTGGGCAGTACGCACGCTGCGCCAGTATCTGCACGGAGTGCACTTCACGTTGGTCACTGACCACTCGCCGCTCACCACACTCATAGAGAAGGCGGACCTTCAGGGCCAGCACCTGCGCTGGGCAATCAGCTTACAGGAGTTCGACTTCTCGGTACAGTATCGCCCTGGGCCTAAGAACGAGAATGCAGACGTGCCGTCACGGTACCCTTTGCCCACTACGGAGGACGAGACGGGGGCTAGGCTGGACCGAGCAGACGGAGACCCAGTAGAGGCCAGCGTCACCGAGCTGTACAGCCGGAGCTTTTGTGATCAGGTCTGCATGCTGCTGGCAGAGGATCCACCGTTGGGGGAGGTGGCGAGACCAGAGACTCAGGTCGCCAACTACTGCAAACTCGAGGCTATGGACCAACTCGGCACGGGGCCAGCGCAACGCCTTTTTGACGTGCATCACCGTGAAGAGCTGGAGGTCAACGTGGGAGTACTGTTTGACACTGACCATCCTGAGCCCGTTAAGGACTCAGGGAGGTTGTCACGATCAGCCTGGAAGGCACTGAGCACGCTGCGCCCAGTAAGGGGAGCTCGTGGCAGTGGAACTCCTGCGGGGTACTACCAGGAGACGATGGAGCAAGGCACGTTGCAGGTGCCCAAGAAGGCAGACACGCGGGTGGTCGACGCAGACTTCTACCGTGAGGCCAGAGAGGAAGGAGTCACCTGCTACGAGCCCTGTGGCGGACTGTGTGCTGGGCTCGAGATGCTGTTGCGCAACGGAGTGAAAGTGAACACCTACCTCTACCAGGACATCTCCACGGTCAGCCAAGCAGTGGCCAGGGCGCGGTGTCTGTCACTTCAGCATCGATACCCAAACCTGTTGGCACCTGGAGCCATCAAGCTGGAGCAGTTGCCACCGAATCTTGAGCACGTCACAGCTCAGAACCTCGTGGACGCAGGAGCCCAATCTGGCGAGAGATGGGTGATGGTTTGTGGGTTTCCCTGCCAAGACCTCTCTCCGGCTGGCAAGCTGGCAGGCCTGGGAGGCAAGCACAGCAAGCTGTTCTACGAGACCGTCAGGGTGTTGTCAGTTCTGCAACAGCTTCAGGCGCAGAAGCCACCAGGGTACATTCGGGAGAACGTGTCCCCGCTGGCACACAAGCCAGGGACAAGAATCAGAGACGAGGTCTTTCCTCACATCATCGGCATGGTGGGACACCCAGTGTCCTTTGACGCAGCTCAAGCTGGCTCGTACGCACACCGACTCCGAGCCTACTGGAGCAACCTGTTTCAGAATGACCAGTTCAACGCAGTGATGGGCAAGGTGGAGAGACCAACAGGCCGCAAGGTCTTGGACATCCTTCACGCAGGGTGGCAGCCCAGGGAAGTCACTGCCAGTGACAGCCCACCACATTACAGGGCCAATATCATGGGGGAGCCGATGCGTGCACTGCCCACCATTATGGCAACGCAGAACTCTTTTGAATTCCGGGCCCCGAGGGTGGGCTCCTTGCTCAGCACAACCAAAGGGGAAGTGTCAGCTCGAGAAGTGAACCTGGAAGAGAAGTCTCGTGCCATGGGGTACAATGTGCATGAGTTGCGCATGACGGACGAGGTGGACGAGGTCAAGCTGGCGCAGGTCTTGGGACTGGCCATGGACCGTAGGGCCATGGAGTTGTTGTACTCAGTGGCAGAAGCTAGTCGACGGGGGCTGCCCTACAGCCAAGAGGACCATTCGAAGGTCGTGGCATGCGTGCGCGACCCAGAACCAGAAGCATCGGCCCAGGAGTCACTCTAGGCCTCGGCAGCTGAGTGGATTTCCAGGTCGAGCAGCTACACCAGGCAGCTGGCGAAAGGCATCAGCCACGAGGACTGGGAGAGGAAGCTGCAGCAGATGTGCGCGCAGGGGCACAAGGGCACCCAAGGCTTGGGGGCACAGGTGGTTGTTCCACGCAAGAAAAGCTGGCAGAAGGGAGCACAGCTGGAGTTCTACAGTGTGGCGAAGTACAAGGTCCTCCACGGCAGCAGATTCACTGCAGCAAAATGGGGCGCAGCAGGGCATGGCGCAGGGACACTGGAACCTGCTTGGAAGCCGGTTGCACAGGAAAAGCCCATGAGACTCCCCACGCTTGATGACACAGCCAGGCTCACCGAGTTGATGGCCAGTATGGCACAGCAGGAGGCTCAACGTGAGGACCACCGGGACATCCACAACGACGAGTGGACTCTCTCCTGGCTCAAGTCCAAAGGCACAGTGGAGCTGCCCGACCACGTCAATGGACAAAGGGTCAGGAAGAGAGCTTCGCGCCATCGCTGGGACGAGGCCACGGACGAGATTTACCTGATCACTCTGGCTGGCAAGGAACTGAGGGTGCCCAAGCCAAGTGACCGTCTTCAGCTGGTGAAGGAGTACCACGCCAGAACAGGCCACTGGGGCATCAGACGCACTCTGAACCTCCTGTGGCAACGCAACTGGTGGGCCGATATACGCAAGGACGTGGTAGCAGTGGTCACACAGTGTGAAACCTGTCAGAGGGTGAAGACCCACTACGCACGGGAGGAGGCCAAGCTGAGTCCACTCGAGATCAAGTCCTTCATGTATAGATGGTCACTAGACCTCGCGAGGCCCACGGTGAAAACGACGAAGGCTGGCAACAACCGAGTGCTCATCATGGTCGAGCACTACAGCAGGTTCGCCATCTGCGTGCCAATCCCCAACAAGGAGGCGGCCACTGTGGCCAACGCGTTCAGGCAACACGTGCTAGCCGTGTTTGGCGCACCAGCCGAATGCCTGGTGGACGGGGGTGCGGAGTTCGAGGGGGAGTTCGAAGACCTCTGCAAGCAGTGCATGATAGACCGTCGGGTAACGTCACCCGATTCACCAGAAGGCAACGGGCTTACTGAGAGGGTGGTCAAGACCATCAAGTTCTGTTTCAAGAAGATGGCCCTGGAGAAGGGGCTGAACTGGGAATGGGATGAGTTGTTGTGGTCTCTCTCGCTTGGCTACAACGCAGCCAGGCAGCAGTCGACGCAGGTGTCGCCCTTCAACCTGTTGTTCGCGCAAGAAGCAGTGGTGCCACCAGACCTGAAGGGATCACCACCCATGGACTTCGACAGTGACGTCCTCGATGACAGTGACGCGCGCGTCAAGAAGTTGCTACGGAGGGCGCTGATGATCAAGAGGATGATGGTCCACGCTGGATGCAGTCTCGAGGTGGCTCAGCACAGAGACACTCTCAACTACGAGAGCAGGAGAGGTGGAGGTCATGCGCCCAAACCTCATCTGTTCAAGGCAGGTGACTTCGTATACATCAGGCAGAAGCCGAGGACAGGGATGGAGGTCGCTACCAAGCCGGCCATTCTCAAGCTGGCAAGCGTTCAGAGGAATGGGGTTGTGACGCTGGAGGACAGCACGAGGCTCAGAGAGAAGAGCACTGTGCAGAACATCGCGCCATGCCATCTGCAGGTGAAGGACCAGTACGACTGTAGTCGTGCAGTTCCTAGCAAACACCTCCCGTGTGAAGTGTGCAAGAGGACTGATGGAGAAGCTTCGATGCTGTTGTGCGATGCGTGCAATCGGGGCTACCATATCTGGTGTCTCACGCCAGCGTTGAAGCACGTGCCTGACGGCGACTGGCTGTGCCCGAAGTGTCCGAACACTGAAGCCGAGGTTGCCGCTGCCGAGGTGGAGGTGCATAGCTTGGTGGACAAGATGGGGAAAATGGAGCTGCGCATCAAGGAGAGGCTGGTCTCAGGAGACAGGCTGCTGGCAGCAGACGTGGGCCCTAAGAGGATTGTGAAGAAGGGTGCAGGCCAACCATGGCAGGCATCCACGAAGGAGCAGCTGGCCTCAGACGAGGGCAGCATGGGACACCTGCCGGACCATATCAAGTGGGAGGACCAGGGGATGCTGACGGAGGCAGTCAGGAAGCTGATGCCGGGACACTGGCACGAGGGTCATCGGACCATTCTGAGCCGCAAGTGCGCTGAGCAGATGGCCAGGGCTAGGGAGCTTCGCCACGCAGCAAAGGTTCCAGCAATGGTGGAAGAGGAGGTCGAGAAGCGCGGTGACGTTTCGAAGATGAGCAGGGTGCAGGTCAAGAACGCCAGTGCCCTATATTGGGGACTGGAGTTGGTGATGACAGGACCACAGGAGGTAAAGCGCCTAGCTCTGGAGCTGGACTGGTCGAGCTTGCGCAAGGCTTGGGACCCATGGGCTGGCACAGGTGTGATCAGCAAAGTAATGAAGCAGGAGTGGGAACATCTCAGTTTCATGAACAACGACTGGAACCCTCAGCTGGGTTGGCCTGAGGCACGCAACGCCTTGCAGCCAGGCAACTATCGCGCCTGGAGGGAGAAGTATGGTGCATGTGACGCCATTGTGACCTCACCATGGTTCGCAGTGTTGGACATCGCTTTGCCGCTTGCCGTACTAGCTAGCAGGAAGGTGGCTTGTGTGCACGTGCCGTCTCACTACATGACGGACATGACCGAGAGCAGGGCGAAGTACTTCCGCCACCTCAGCCACGCTGGCCGACTTCACGTAATTGGCCATCTTGAGCATGGACCAATTGGGCGCAGATGTATGTGGGTGCTGGTCTTCAAGAACCCGCTGCTAAGAGCGCAGATGTTGCGAGGAGGGGAGTCCAGTGGTGTGGCTATGTTCACCTTCAGCATGGGCAGGTTTGCAGCTGATGGAGAAACGACAGAGTGTGCAGAGTAGGCACAAGCCCATTTCTTTTTCTGTGCTAATGTCAGTAGCTACAGATGGGGGATGTTGGAAATTTAGGCTTGCAAGTCAGGGAACACGTGGTCGAACAGGAGGAAAAACTTTAAAAATTTCGGTGTACATATACCTCGACAAAGACCAGAGTGTGACTCGTAGTTGTGGGCAAACCTGAGCTAGTACCGTGTGTATATCAGCCATATCATATTCGTTCGTGCGTTCGAAACCGTAGAGTACACGCTGTGCACGTGTTCGCGACAGCTGTCACAAACTCTTACCTGACGTGTACGTCAGCCTACTCTTGTGACGTGTGACAAACACGTGACACAGCACGCTGTGGCAGTCGAGCTGGTTGCGCCGGAGCTACGCCGGACGAGCTGGTGGCAGAGACACGCAGGCGCTGTGGTGACCGAGGAGACAGAGGACACGCAGACGCTGTGGTGACCTTGGAGACAGTGGACAGTGACACAGGTCTTATCGACGACATGTGACAGAGACAGCAGTGACAAGACTCGTGCTAGAGTTGAGGTTGAGGATAGTACAAGTAGCGGCGCCATAGTCTGTTAGAGTAGTAGACTCATTTTTGTTTTGCCTTCGCAAAGTGTCAAGAAAGCCTTGAAGACTGGATTGCTAAGACAGCAGCTACTCAACAGTGGAACCTATTTTTACAGTGGTGTAACTTTTTATCTTTACAGTTGCCGTGGAACGCGCGCGTTATGCTACGTGTGTAAGCAGAATTGCATGTTACTTGTGATCTTTTTCATGTTGGAAATTTAGGCTTGCAAGTCAGGGAACACGTGGTCGAACAGGAGGAAAAACTTTAAAATTTTCGGTGTACATATACCTCGACAGATACCAGAGTGTGACTCGCAGTTGTGGGCAAACCTGAGCTAGTACCGTGTGTATTTCAGCAATATCATATTCGTTCGTGCGTTCGAAACCGTAGAGTACACGCTGTGCACGTGTTCGCGACAGCTTGTTCTTTCGCTTGTCCAGCTGCCCTCTTTCTCTTCTTGCTCTGATAATGCACAATCAAAACATCTTCACCTTACATATATGCCTAGCCAACTATATATCACACAAGACACTAAATATGTGTATTTTGTTATACATGGCAACGTGGCGTGTGTTAGGGTATCAACAAGGGGAATATCGTTATGTGGGTTACCTCTCGTGGAGGAGGGTGGGTGGGAAGCGCTTGGTTGCAGAAGGCGTCATACGCTTCTGTCATTTTACCAACTTCCCTAGGCCGATGGTTCCAGGAACCGGTGTTCCCAACGGAACCAAACAAGGTCCCGGCAAATGAGGACCACGCCAAGTCCCTGTCGAGTGTGTACACCGCTATACACGGCTCCTATCCCCCATCATTGAATCAGTACGGATATACTCATGGATTAGTTGCACAATGTTAATCACATGTGCGCCTCTCCCTATGGTGTATGTTGTCCACCAAGACCACCTCCGATGCCCAACGTTGAGTGGATACCCTACATTCTGACAGCACCCAAACACGTCCCAAAATACATGTTAGGGACATGTTAGGGACATGTTAGGGACGCCAAACATGTTTGGGACGCCAAACGTGTCCCTAACACGTCCCAAAGGCGGAAAACTCCCAAATATGTCCGGAACGTGTTTGGGCCTCAACATGTTCCGGACGTGTTTGGCACATATTTTTAGGAGTAAACAATAACTGGGACACCATCTCACATGGATGTTTGTGGAGCCGCCCCACTGGGAAGGCCCTGTGGACCCCGAATATGTTTGGGACATTTTTGGGACATATTTCAAAGTTTACCAAGATCGTATATACACATACATATACCATTCCGTGTTTAAACATATCATCGACGTGTAAAGTCATGCATGCACACGATACAACCACCATGTTGCCCTACCTTGATTGCTTATTACTTCCTATCTATCTATCTATCTATCGCTTTCGTCTCCCACCCTTTCGTTTCAGCCCTTCCCTAGAACCGTCATCCTTGATGATGCACTCGAAAAAGTCGGCCTTAAGATCAAGTATCACCGCGGTCTCCATGTAAGGATGTTTCTTGATGACGACTTGGTGCTCAATCTGAGTTGCCAAGATGAACGGGTCGACGGTGTCCCAAGGTGTCGCCGGATCTTGCGGGGCGTAGGTGTACATGAGCTTTGCGACGTTGTCCGGCCCGTACTTCGAGTTGCACTTGGCAAACCTCTCCTTGGTTACTTTGTTGAACTCGGGGAACCACTTTCCTTTTACAAGAACGTACAATTTCCCCCCTAATTCGACCCTGAAGATGTTCTCGATCATTGCGTACCTGTGGGCAAGAGTAGCACCACTGAACACGTTGTGCACCCAAAAGACTACAAAAAGATGTACAAAACATGTTTGGCATATTTTTTGGATACATTTGGGAGATTGTTTCAAGGATTCTCGTAAGAAACGCACCTCTCAGTTTCGATGCTGACGCCATTTTTTTCTCCCCTTCAAAGAATGTTCGGAAGAAACATTGGCACGTTTTCTTTCCAGCATCTTGAAACGCCGTCCGGTAGCACACTCCTCGAATCGAAACCGAGCCGAATGATTGACATTGAGAGGGGGGGCCTTCGATGAGCGCCGCCTCATACTCGGTGTATGGTCGCCCCAACCAAGCGGAGGGGTCCGCGTGCATAGGAGTCACATGAATAAGGCGCTCAGCTCCAACTATTCCCCCGATATTTCTTCGGACGAATGCGTTTTCCCTGCAAGAAGTATGCAAACACGGTATTCAGTGCATTCCCAAACACGTTGCGAACATTACATAAAAACGTGCCAAACATGTTCGGGGCATGTTTGTGGCACCTGTTGGCATATGTGACAAACGCAGCGTACTTCTCCTTCAGCACATGGTACGTGGGGATGTTGGCGTACATCCAGATCCCAAGTTTTGCCCTTTCATCGACGGTAAGATGGTATCTGGTACCCGTGGTAGCCACAACTACCGTGTTCCGGTACTCCTCAAACAAAGGTGAGGTCGCCAAGAAGGGTAGCGGTCGGCGAAGGCCGACGGCGGGGAGAACTTGGGTGGCCTCCTCTTGGCGGCGGCGAAGTACATTGGTGAGCCCCCGTATCGACTGCACCATTTTGTAACGTCCAACGCCTTGCATGATGCTCTGGACGGGATATGCGTTGTTCTTCACCCATCCCCGAATCCGCCCGTTAAAAGACTCAAACACGTACATCCATGTACCGCGCATGGGACCATACATGAGAAGTTGGTCGGGTAGGTGCGATAGTAAATGCGTGTTAATCACGAGCCAATCAGGTGAGCCGTTCACCTCGAGCGACTCCAGGAACTCATTAACCAAACGCTGAAGCTTGGGAACGTCCTGCAAGCAAGACTTTCCCACTGATTCAAAGACTGTTGCCAGTTCGATCTGGCAAAGACGTCACAAATACATTTAAAACATGTTATGGACGTGTTAGGGAACTGTTTGGGATTTCATTTGAAGTTACACACCTCGGGGTCAACAATTTCCATCGTGAGCTCACGCACGATGACTGTCAACCTTCCCATGAGCTCCTTCAGGGAATTCGTCCCGTAGCCCTCATCCCGGTCCGCGGAAGCCAACATGGAGAAAATTCCCGCTTGCAACATTTTCAACGCCTCATGGCATTTGAGCGTTTTGGGTGCGGTGTTTGAACGGTTGGGGCACAACAACTTTTTGTGCCCCTCTCCCCATGGCCTTGGCGTAGCCAAGTCCTTGTTCGTCCATTTCTTCCATGTCTCGCGGCAACGCACCGTTGTTGAACCCTTTGCCCGCGGTGGGATGGCAAACGGACCATCGGTCATAACATAGTACTCAGTACCTGAAACCTCATCTCAGAACACGTCAGGAATACGTGCCAAACACGTTCGTAATATGTTTGGAATGTATTTGGTGGATGATTGAAGACGTAGGTGGATGTATATCGCTCACCTTCAGTGTTTCTAGATCTTTTCCACCACGAGGGATGCATCCCGTTCGCGCGAGCGTGCTCCCTGACGGCAGGGCTGAAGTCAAAACCCATGAGGCCCTCATGGCAATGGAGACCGATGTTCCGGATTTGGTGCATCCCGTCGATGATAACGTTCTTCAACAAGTCGAAGTACGGCAAGCGCATAAATGCCGCTGGAAATTTCACACCGGTACTTCTGATTGACTCCTCCAGAATATCTTTCAGGAATGCGGCGGTTTCACACGCAGACATCGATGCGTGTGTCTTGGCAGCGCGTCGGATGAACTCGTCAGTCTTCAAATCAGATGGTCCTGCCGTACAAGAGTATGTTAGAAACATGTCCAAAATATGCACCAAACATGTTTCGGACGTATTTGTGACATCATTCTTATGAATAGCGGGGACACACCTGGCGGATCCTGCTCCGAAAACTTATAAACCATTTTCCTCATATGGGGACATTTCCCCCGCCCTCTGATCTTGCATTTGGCACAGCCTGAGAAACTGCCGACGTCCATGATCCTCATGGCATCGGTCAACCCTTTGTAATCAAACACGACGGCAAGAAGCATCACCCGTGCTTTCACCACCTCCTCGGTGTGCGCGTCCCAACAATAAAAACCCTCATGCCACAAGTGCAAAAGTTCTTCTACGAGCTTCTCGTATAGAACTGCGGTGTTTGCCGGTTTGCCGGCCATCAAGCCATACAACTCCAAGTTTTCAAACCGCTTCCGGATTTCCGGAGGCAAGTTGAGGATTTGAAAATAAATGGGGAAGACTCCCGATCCGTCCTTCCACACGGAGGCCCCGTCGGCACACAACAAAATGACGACGTTGTGGAGGCTTTCGAAGAAGTCGGGATAGGCTGCTTGCTTCTCCTTCCACTCCGATCCATCTGCACACCGCACCTCACATCCCACACATAGTGACGTATGTGTCAAGAACATATCCGGATGGTGACCGAAACATGTTCTGCATGTGTTTGGTACATGTTTTGAACCTCTCCTTGTACAATCATAACCAGACAAAGTGAAGTATGTGTCAAGAACATATCCGGATGATGGCCAAAACATGTTCTGTATGTGTTTGGTACATGTTTTAAACATATTCTTGGGACGTACCAGGTATGTCGAACATTTCCGTTGTTCCAGGTGTCCGGCGTGTCCCGTGCGATCGCATGAGCCCCGCAGTGGTCGGGTTGGAATACACCCGACATAACAAGTCCTCTATCCGCCAAGGATAGAACCGGCATTTTGCTTTCTTCGGTTTCGCCTTCTTCTTCGTCTTCTTCTTGGTACCCTCCATGACGGCGGGACCGTCATCATTAACGGCGCCGGCGGCACGCTCATCCGCCATGCCATCTTCCTCCCACCTACATGCATTGCACTTAGGGCAGTGATCCAACGTAGCATACTCCCCCTCGAACAGAACACAACCGCCTGGTTTTTTCTTCGACTCATCGCCAGGACAAACATCCACAACATAGAACGGCAGATCGAAGTCCTTATATCGAGACATGGTCTCCTTGAAGGAGGCAGGTAAATCGGCAAACGTGCGGGGATGATTAGTCTTCAAAATATTCAGGAGATCTCCAAACGAGGTCTGCGACATATTGTTATCGAGATTCCATTCGAGTATGTCGATGAGAGTTTCAGAAGCGCTCGCTTCTCGGCCATCTCCCGCCGTACACTGCGACAGCGCCCCACTCATGCTGTAAGAATGCTGTCACGAAAACATGCAAAACATGGCAAAAACATGTTCGGGACATCATTCTGACACTTTTTGGACATGTTAGTGTGTGTGCAGTTTGAACACACCTTCTCTAGAACTTCCATCTTCTTGGCTAGGTCAGCCAGAAGGGATATTCGCAAAGGGTCGTCGTCCGGGAGGACAGCTGGGTAGATGGCGGCGTCATCGTCGTCATCATGCACAACATCTGGGTCTATCACATTTCCGTCCATGTCAAGGTCCTCATCGTGCTCCTCGTTAGCATCGTAGGTATCATCACCACCATCATCAGCGGATTCAGATCGACTCCCCACCAACGGCACAAGGACGGCTTCTTCCGGGATCACGGTAGGCGGCAACATTTGCTTGAACATCCTTCGATGCCGTGTTCTTGTTGATTTCGAAACCATAATTCCTTTTTGGTGACATGCCCCACAGTCGCACAACATCCGTTGCGGATTGAAGTCGTCCTCTTGCGCACCGCTGGTCGAAACATACATACAATATTAGCACATTGATACATGCGAAACACGTACAGAATATATACCAAACACGTTCGGCACGTATTCCCAATATGTTTGTGTGCACGCAGAGCAACCGGGTGATTTCACATGTCTCACCTTGGAGGATCTCCGCCCACACCCAAGTCCGCCTCGCCCCTGGCTGACGGCACCTCATCCGTAACCGCGGGAATGGCCACGTCGGCGAAATTGAGGCGTGGTACACGCCTCAATTTCTTGTAGATCTTGCGGCGGGGCGGCGGCTCGGGCGGCTCGGGGCTGCAGCAACCCACAAATATTGGTAAGGATCCCTTACCGAAAACATGTCCATAACATATACCAAACACGTTCGGCACGTATTCCGGATATGTTTGTGTGCACGCAGAGCAACCGGGTGCTTTCACATGTCTCACCTTGGAGGATCTCCGCACACACCCAAGTCCGCCTCGCCCCTGGCTGACGGCACCTCATCCGTATCCATGGAAATGGCCACGTCGGCGGTAGTGGGGCGTGGTACACGCCTCAATTTCTTGTAGATCTTGCGGCGGGGCGGCGGCTCGGGCGGCTCGGGGCTGCAGCAACCCACAAATATTGGTAAGGATCCCTTACCGAAAACATGTCCATAACATATACCAAACACGTTCGGCACGTATTCCGGATATGTTTGTGTGCACGCAGAGCAACCGGGTGCTTTCACATGTCTCACCTTGGAGGATCTCCGCACACACCCAAGTCCGCCTCGCCCCTGGCTGACGGCACCTCATCCGTATCCATGGAAATGGCCACGTCGGCGGTAGTGGGGCTTCGTACACGCCTCAATTTCTTGTAGATCTTGCGGCGGGGCGGCGGCTCGGGCGGCTCGGGGCTGCAGCAACCCACAAATATTGGTAAGGATCCCTTACCGAAAACATGTCCATAACATATACCAAACACGTTCGGCACGTATTCCGAATATGTTTGTGTGCACACAGAGCAACCGGGTGCATTCGTTACCTCGATGGAGACTCTAGATTGGGCTGAGGGAGATCGGCAGGTTGCATGGTCTCCGTGATCGGCTCGGGCGGCTTGGGGGGCTCCGCGGGGTGGATAACATTCATATCCTCCCCCATCGTGTCGTCAGAAACCGGATCCGCACGTGGAATTCTGCGGCCACACACAAAATCGTCAGGATCTCTTACCAAGAACATGTCCATAATATATGCGGAACATGTTCGGGGGGTATTCTGGATATGTTTGTGTGCACGCAGAGCAGCCGGGTGATTTCACATGTCTCACCTTGGAGGATCTCCGCCCACACCCAAGTCCGCCTCATCACCCCAGTCCACGTTGGGGGGTGGCCCCAACACGGACGAGATAAGGATGTCGACGGGCACTTTGTGGACGATATATGGGAAGATCGACAGAATGAAATGAGTGGCAAGGTTGGTAATATCCTCCAACACCTGATGTAGGCCAGCATTTTTCTCCAACTGCCAAATCTTCTCGACCGCCCCTAAGGGCACTTTGAGCTCCGCGCCAGCTACAGGCCATTTCGACGCGCATTTTCTGATTTCGCTCAATGATCCGCGCAGAAAACTTTTTTTCCATGTCCAAGGTCCAAGTCCCTCGCCTACCGTCCGCACGAAAACCACAAAGTGATCGACAAGATATCGGACACGGGCGTCAGGGTGTACCCCCGAATTGTAAGACACCGGATCCACACGTGGAATTCTGCGGCCACACAAAAAAATCGTCAGGATCCCTTACCAAGAACATGTCCATAATATATACCGAACATGTTCGGGACGTGTTCTAGATGTATTTTTGACATGCATGCCGTGGAAGGTGGCGGCATCCGTTACCTCAATGGAGACTCTAGGTTGGGCTGAGGGAGATCGGCAGGCTGCATGGTCTCCGTGATCGGCTCGGGCGGCTTGGGGGGCTCCGCGGGTTGGATGCCATTCATATCCTCCCCCATCGTGTCGTCAGAAACCGGTTCCACACGTGGAATTCTGCGGCCACACGTGAAGATTTCAAGATCCCTTACCAAGAACATGTCCATAATATATACCAAACATGTTCGGGACGTGTTCTAGATGTATTTTTGACATGCATGCCGTGGAAGGTGGCGGCATTCGTTACCTCAATGGAGACTCTAGGTTGGGCTGAGGGAGATCGGCAGGCTGCATGGTCTCCGTGATCGGCTCGGGCGGCTTGGGGGGCTCCGCGGGTTGGATGACATTCATATCCTCCCCCATCGTGTCGTCAGAAACCGGTTCCACACGTGGAATTCTGCGGCCACACGTGAAGATTTCAAGATCCCTTACCAAGAACATGTCCATAATATATGCCAAACATGTTCGGAACGTATTCTGGATGTATTTTTTGACATGCAGTGGAAGGTGGCGGCATTTGTCACCTTAGGATCTCATGGAGGATCTCTTGGATATCAGGGTCTACAGTGGGCTGAGTGACATCAGCGGGCTCCATAGTTTCCTTGACGGGCTCGAGGGGGTTGGGGATGAGGTCAAGGGGCGGCGGTGGTCGGGACGGCTCGGTTGGCTCGGGCGGCTTGGGGGCTCGGACGTATTAGGGCTCGGGCGGCTTGGGGGCACCGCGGGGTGCATGACATACACATCTTCCCCCAGCCATTCGGACATCTCTACATCTATCTTCCTCATTGGCTCTTGCTCACTCAGTAGCGCAAACGACGACTCCACCCATTCTCCCACCGCATGCCTCTTGTTGACATTTTCTTGTGGCACTTCTTCTTCATGGCGGCTAGTCATGGCGGCCTCCGTGGGGTCATCGGCAAGGCGTTTATTAAGCATTGTCCGTTTGGCATGATTTTGGACCCGTTTTTGGGGTACCATACCCATTTGGATAGCGGCGCCACGTGGGGGGGGCATTCTCCAAATACAAAAGGGGAAACCCCTGAAGGTTACACAGGAAAACGTCCAAAACACGTTTGGGGCATATTTGGGACGTCTTAGGAACGTTTGCAACATGTTTGGGACGTCTTAGGCGATGTTTTGTTTTGGGACGTGTTTGGGGTTGCCAAACATCCGCCTTTTGTGTTTTTGATGCCAAAAACACGTCGTTAGGACCGCGTTATGATGACCCCTCTGTTTTGTGGGCCGTTAGGGACTCGTTATGATGACCCCTGGCCTGCCCAAACATGTCCCTAATTCTGACCCAAACACAAAAGGCGGATGTTTGGGAAGAAACGTTTTTTTGATGTCTTTGGGAATTTTTTTGCACGTGTTTTGGTATGTACTCTACTATTTTTAGCTCTGATCACATACTATATACATCCCAGATATCGCGCGATTTCCCGCGATATCGCGAAAAACAAAAAATACATATATGAGACAACAAAACAAATCGTATGCCCCCATGAAGACAGAATTGGCAAAAAATAAGGTAGATGTTTTTTAGAGAAGCAAACGTACCGAGTTACTAAATTTAGATGGCCGATTATTCTTGTAGAAGGAACAGCTCCTTTTTTAACTTTGAACATTGGTCTCGAAATCGTGTACCTTACAGTACACCACACACGATCTACCAATCGGCCTGCACCACAGCACACCAGCCAAAGAGAAAATCAACCATCGACATCCGACATTCAAGATCGATGTCAGATCCACGATCGATGTCAGATCCCCACGCCGTAGCATTTGAATCCCATCCTAGCTTCATCGTAGGGCCAAAGGCGTTCCAGCACAACAGAATCGACGAGGGAGTTTGAAAACTGGCTGGCTGGCGAAGTGGCACGTGGCGTTACCACAAAGACGTTTGCGACGCCTTTGGCACCTTTTCTTGCAGCCGCAGACCGCCCTATTTTGTATATCGTTGACTACTTTTCAAGAACAGAACCTCACACTTACACACCTTACAAGCAACGAACAATGGCAGGAAAACAACAACTGAAAGCGGAGTTCCAGGCGGCCTGCGCGGCGGTGGGTGGAGAGGCAACCGAGGCGAACTTCGTCAATTGGCTGGTTGCCAAGGCGGGCACGGGGCCGGGGGGGGAGGAGGCGGAGGAGGCCTTGGCCAAGGATGCGCCCAAAAAGCGCAGGAGGGAATCCAGGGGAGTCACTGGGACGTCCCTGGACGCTGATTTCAAGAAGCAATTTTTGCTTCGAGTTCAGGACGGGCGGCTTGAGCCGCTGCTCAACGTCCGCGAACAAGCGGTGGAGGTGGCCGCCCTGAAAGACAAGTTGGTGCAAGATGGGCACTCCGCCGCAGCGGTGTCGACCAAAGTGCGGGCGTTCATCGCCACCCTCCGAATCTTTTGGAGGGTGGGGGTTTATCATCACCGTGGGAGCGAGGAGCCGGCAGGAGATGGCCCAAAAGTGCAGCTTTGGGGGTGGGCGCCTGGCAGGACCGCTCACCCCTACGTGCAGGCGCATGCGGAGGTCCTGGACATCCGCCTGAAGACCACCTCCGCGGGGAAATACCCCTCGCACGCAGAAAAGGAGGCGGCTTTGAAGGCGGTGCCAAACCTCACCCTGCACGACCTCCCGAACTCAAAAGCTGAATGCTTGCAGGGCGAGGCAAGAGAGGCAATGGGTGAGTCTCCTTTATTCTAATTAGTTGCTTGCATTAATTAGTTGCTTGCATCACACAGTTCTTGCTCAGCGAAATATGCAGCAAATATGTTTTGCATATACTTGGGCCGTGTTTTCCTCTTTAACTAACCAAGCGCGTTTGCGAGCGCACGCGCAACGGCCAGTAACGTGTTTGTGACGTGTTTGGGGCGTGTTTGTGTGCTGTGCAGTTCGTGCCCTGTTTCAAGAGGAGCTGGACATGGCCAGCGGGATCTCCGCCTGGAACAAGAAGGAGGCGGAGGAGGAGGCCGCGAAGAAAGTGAAGGAGGCGGAGGAGAAAGAGAAATCCACCGGCAAAAAAAGGAAGAAGGCGGCCATTGCGGTGGAAGGGGTGGAATGCGCGGATGAGGATAAGGAGGATGGGGAGGGGGAGAGCGGATCGGAGGAGGACAGTACAGACGAGGAGGCGGAGGAGGACGGGTATGAGATAGACAACTATCTTGCGCTATACGCGGTGGAGGGGGGTGGGGGTGAAGCTCCAACCAAAGCAATCAGAAAAGGCAAGTGGGAGGACAACATGCCGCTCTTGGTGGGCGTCGTCCACAGCCTCGAAAACGACCTGGACGTCGCCCATGGGCGGGGGGGCCTTGAGAAGGACGGCGTGGTGCTCAAGGTGGATGATCACACGCTTGGTGTGAAGGTGTGTACGCACCCTGCCTTCAGTCTCAAATAAGAACTTGTCCCAAACATGCTTGGGACGTGTTTGGCACATATTTTTAGCAGTCAACAGTAACTTAAAAAACACGGCTTTCTCTCTTTCCCATTAAAACTGTTTATGTTTGTACCTGTGACTTGCGCAGGTTCACAACTTCGCCCTCGACCACGACGCATTACCGGCCGTGCGGGAAGCGTGGATTGAGGGAATGGTCCGCGCCATGGCGTCCATGGAGGCGGACTATGCCAAGAAGATCCCCGCAAAATTTAAAATGGGCGATCCGAAGAAGGCGGCGAAACAAAACCCTGGGCTGGCTAGACAGTTGGCCGTCTGGGCGACCATGCGGTCGCGCCAGAAGGGTCCGCCATTCAACCTCCTCCTCCGCGCGGGACACACGCGCCTTGTGGAGACCAAGAAGGTCTCCTTCATTTATGATTTAGAACAATCCAAAAAGTAGACAGTGTAAATAGTGTAATATATGTAAATATATTTAACAGTTGCTTATTCAAACCTGTGCTACATAGTGTGCTGCCATTCAAACCTGCAAGCAAGCAAGCATATATATATCCAGTCCGTTTTATTGCAACGTGTAAGACGTCAGTAACACGTCCCAAACACGCCCCAAACACGTCCCAAACACGTGTTTGGGATGCGTTATGATGACCCCTCATAAGGGACGTGTATGCCTCCCAAATACGTCCCTAAAACGTACCAAAAGGTTACCAAACACGTCACTAACCTGCACATAACGCGTCAAAATAACATACAAAACACAGCCCAAATACGTATTTTGCATGTATTTCCAGAGTCTTAGGTGTGTCTTTGGGACATGTTTGGGAGACATGTTAGGGACGTGTTTGGGCCCCAAACACGTCCCTAACGAGGGGTCATCATAACGCATGCCAAACACGTGTTTGGGACGTGTTTGGGATATGTTTGGGATATGTTTTGGCTTCCCAAACACGTCCCAAACATATCCCTAACGATTCCCTAACGATTCCCTAACACGTCCCAAATACGTTTGTCAGAATGTAGGGATAGGCGCTTTTTTGAGAGGCCGATGCCACAGTGTTCGTTTTACAAATCAACGCCTTCTCGAGCGCAACCCGGTCCTTCCCCCCAGTACTCTTGCGAGCGGTTTGCTTGGTGCCCGCCATCACACCTGTGGGAGCATCCGTCCGGAGGCTCTGGAAACTCGTCCGGACGGATGCTCCCACAGGTGTGATGGCGCGCACCAAGCAAACCGTTCGCAAGAATACTGGGGGAAAGGACCGAGTTGCGCTAGGGAAGGCGTTGATTTATAAAACGAATACTGTGGCAGCGGCCTCTCAAAAGAAAGTCAAGAAGAAGACTATTGCACAATGGTGTGGCAAGCGTTGCAATCTTTACTAGCCAGGGTTGAGGACAAGTACTAAGAGGTTTTGCGTGTTTTCATGGGGCTTTTAGGGTTACGAGCAGAGATCTCACACAGTGAACCGGCCAACACCCACAAAAAACACAAGACAACCATAATCAATCACTAAATGATCTTAACCACAAAACACGTGAAATTTGTAGTGAATCACTGATAGTTTTAAATGCATGGATAGATATGCATTCAAACAAAGGTTACACTGCATTTGTTTGAATGCATATCTATCCATGCATTTAAAACTATCAGTGATTCACTACAAATTTCATGTGTTTTGTGGTTAAGATCATTTAGTGATTGATTATGGTTGTCTTGTGTTTTTTGTGGGTGTTGGCTGGTTCACTGTGTGAGATCTCTGCTCGTAACCCTAAAAGCCCCATGAAAACGCGCAAAACCTCTTAGTACTTGTCCTCAACCCTGGCTAGTAAAGATTGCAACGCTTGCCACATCATTGTGCAGCAGTCACGGTTCAAGCCGGTATGCTTTGCGCCTATCCCCTGTTGTTGTATGCTGTGCGCCTCTCCCTTTATGTGTGTGTGTGTGTGTCGCCACGTTAGGGTGCTGTTGAATGCAAGAAGAAAAAGAGACTTACGCTTAGGTGCTGTAGCCAAAATGAGGTCTCCAAGAGTTGGCTCACAAGGGAGTCCAGCCTCGTTGGAGACCTTCCATTGGGACGCCTTCCACAAGTCCCCAAAGTTGCCAGGTTTGGCAAACACCTGTGGGAACATATTGATGAGTCAGGTCTTTGGGTGGATCAACGAGCGCAAAAGCAAGAAGCCAGCAAAGGAGGATTCAGACCACATACCTTGGAACATATAACCCCTAGGGCTTGGTTGATGCAATTTTCGTTCCCATCCCAAGCCTTGGAGCCTTGGAGGTGAAGACGAATCTGTGAATGATTGAGGGTTTCAAAGGCACCAAACGTGTGACTTAGTGAAAGGGAAGCAAGCAAGCGTGCAAGCATACTCGATCACTTCAGGTTCTTAAGCTCGATGCAACTTGTGAGACTCACATACCTGCCCAAGAACGTTCTCCTCGTGGATCCATTCCCTTGGAGGGGTCTCGGAAGGGAAGGTGAAGGTCTCCATGAACCACTTCCCAAGCGCAGGAACCGACAAACGAGCTGCCCGAGTGGCGTAGCATCGCTTGTCGAGGTCATGGGTGGAGAACCGGCGGTTACATATGTCCACCATGATGTTCCTGTTCCCCTCCTCGCGAAGCTTTGGGGCCAAGGTCTCCATAACCTTCCCAAAAGCTTCCCACGAGCTCTCATTGTGGAAGTAACGATTGCTGCCTGTCTCATACCAATGCACCAATGCACCACCACCCTCAACGTGTATGGTGAGCGACTCAACAACGCATCATGCTCTTTTTTGGGAGGTGGCATGTTAGGCTCATAGATAGGAATCCCCTCATAGTGTATGCTCCAACACCATTGGGAGTGTGGGTCCATGCTCCATTGTGAGAACGTGCACGAGGATGTTTATGAAAACGCGCCTTGGCCGACTATCTCATCCAAGCTTTTGGCAAGCCCACGTTCTTCCACCAGGTCCCACATCCTGCAACCGTGGATGCTGGTGCAGTACCCCTCGACCGCATCCAAGATAGCTGAAGGACACCAAGTGCAATAGACAAAGGAGGGTGGTGAGTTAAAACGGGAAGCATTCAACAAGAAGAACTCTACACATTGAGATGGGGGGGCACATTATACATCGAGCACATACAGGCTCAGGGTGACCTAGCATTGCACTTGAGTTTTGTGTCACTATATGTATGATTGGTCCAAGAGAGTGAGAGAGAAAAGGAAAAGCTTGCACCACAAGTTGTACAAGGCTTGTGAAGATGAGATACTTAGGGCATATGCATATTAATAGTGAGGTGGTTAGTGTGAGAAAAAGACTCAAGGTTACACTCACCAGGTGCGGGGAGCACGGCCACGACGAGATATGGCAACTTAGGGTATCCCCACCCTTCCAACAGCAGCCTGTGCGCGGAATATATGTAATACACCTCATCAGGCTTCGGATCGATCACCAAGAAAAGAGGATTGGTAGAAACGATCTTGTCCTCATATACTTTCCCTGGGAACTCGTCATGGTAAGGAGGTGTCCACCCCTTGATATTATTGACCTATAAGGGTGGGTCACCAACTTTAGTGAGTTTGCTAGAGCTTACTGCTCATTTGTGGGTGAGCACCAACGTTCTTCAGAATAGGTTATGGAAACCTAATGAATGTGGTTCGAGAGAGACTGGTTGGCGCCTCAATGATATAGCAAAAAGGGAACCTTGGTTGATTGGGTTACCACAAACATTCGCTGTGTTAATCCCTCTTGCTCATTCGGCTGGCAAACTCCAAACTGTTCATACTGCTCCTCGTCCTTGAGCTCGAGATAATGCTCACCAAGTACCTTTAGAATGCCAAGACCACCATATCTTTGGTTAATGTGATATCTGTTGTGCTGTGTGTTGTGTTATGTTGTGTGCAATGTTGTGCTATGGTGTGTGTTGCGCTATGCTGTACTGTGATTCGGTGTGTTGTGCTTTGTTGTGTTGTGTTGTGTTGTGTTGTGTTGTGTTGTGTTGTGCTGTAAGCTATGCTTTGTTGTGCAATGTGGTGCGCTGTGCTTTGTTGTGCGCTGTACCTTTAGTGTGTCAAGGTACTCGGTGGGGTCCTTAAGCAAGTTTTTCACGACCGGGGGAATCCACTCTGGTGGTTCGATGGTCCCGAGAGCCTGTGTGTCAACCATATGTTATCCAACTTCTCAAGCAAACAAACAACAATGCCTATTTGACTAAACCTTCAAAACGCAATAAAGTACATGCAATATGCGTTCATACTAGTGAAAGCAAAACTATAAGACGCGGCACAACCTGTGGTATGGCTGCTGGGGGGCCAAACAAACGCTGATTGCGATTTGGCCCTTGTCGGTTAAACTCCATGGCCACTTTGCTGCTCGAGAACCGAGGCTGGTCGGAGGGTGGAGGTCGTCCACGAGCAGTCGTCCGAATAGGTTGTCTACGAACTCTACTCGTGCTCCGTGCACGCCGTACACGATTCCCATGTGCAGGGCCACCAGCGCCAGCCCTCCCCTCACCAGGGTTCCCGAGTGTCGCATCCAACGTTGCATCCAAAGACGCGCTTCGTGTAGGCCGAGATGCACGTCGAGTACACAGCCCAGGCATTTCGTCGTCCTCCTCCACGTCGGCACCCACTGATGGCTCCCCATCACCGTGGTCCTGAGGAGCACCATCCTCAGTCGAAACTCTCGCGCCGTCATTAGGGAGGGTGGGAAGCTCAGCAAGGTCCACGTCTTGCAAGAAACGTTCTGCATGCCCACCCTCAGCCGGGTCCTGATGTGCAGCCACAACGGAGCCGTCTGCACCATCTTCCTCAAAAAGCAACCTGTTCCCCTCATCATATGCAACCCACACAGTTCGATGGGAACTGATCTGCTTCACGAGCTCTTCTTGCCCTTCCGATGAGGTCCAACCCGTCAAGTCCCCTTTCAGGAAGCCAACGAGGCCTCTCACCCCTATACGGCGACCATTGGGTCGGGCAATATCGCAGCACACGGTTGCCAAACGAGTGACAAACTCCGGGGGCCATTCAGAGACAAAGACCCCGAGACGAAGGTAGTTCCTGCGAGTCCTATCCGAGGACAAGATCATTCCGCGTATCCATTTGGGAAGGCCCTGCCAAAGATGAGACGCCCCCACACACATACAGTATTAGAGTGATTCATTAATCCCACAATGCAAGTGGTTTTCAATGCCAAAGGAATCAGTCCAAGGAGAAATGAAAGGTGAACACCGATGAGATGTGAAAATCACAACTAGTATACTCGTAAGTATGAAACTATTAAGCAAAGGGGGGGATTTACGCACGTCAGTAAAGTCTGCACACTCTTGTAGTGAAGCCCAAAACGTCTTTCCTTCTGCGTTGTTTAGTGTGTTGACGCCAAGGTGGAGTAGCTTGGCCATGTTACACTTGCGCTCCATTAATTCAATGCAACGCTTTCCCACCACGCCTATCGCGCCTGATACCCGCAAACATCCAAGAGACCCCCCCCCGGAGGTTCTTTTTGAGAACAACGATTGTGGGGCTTCACTCCCCACACATACATACATACCATTAAAATAAAGGTACTCGGAAAACAAAATAAAGGAGCACAAGTATAGCAGGCACACATGGATACATACCTTCAATAGCTTGGTCTGCCTTCACGACATCCCAAAAAGCCTGAACACACTCTTGTGCCAACGAAGGGGCTATGTCCATGGGTTCCTGTAAAATATAAAATGTCGTCCAATGCAGTACAATAAGTGGAAGCAATGCAAACCATTTTTTATTGGCAAAGGTACTCAAAGCAAGGAACAAAGTGTAAGAAACACCCACCGTTCTTTCAAGAAGGGACGATACGAGCGCCAGCTCGGTCTGCTCAAAACACCCACAAACATGAGATAAGAAGAGTCCAACCTCATCTAGTTTTTCATGTGGCTAGGAGGGATTGTGACCCACCTCCTCAGGAAAAGCCGACTTCAAACAGTCTTGCCAACTGTGCGGGGCAGCTCCCACCGTGGGTCCTATGTGATCACGACAAACAGCCACATTGTTTAAGTTAGTGAGACAACGGCTTGACTGCAAACCTAACCAGAGGGCTCACATTTTTCATTAACCTCAGACACACAATCATTTACCTTAAGCAGCTTCGTAGCATACTCGAGGTTCTTGATGTGTTGGACACGACGAGTAAGGGTTTCCTCGTCGTCGTATCTCAACGGCTGTACTTGTTCTGCCTGAAACGGTGCGCGATTTCAGGGGGCGGAAAGGTACCAGCTCTTACCTTTGGACTGAGCCTTGCATAGAGCGTGCTCAAGCACGCTCATTGGGAGTTTTTTTACTTCTGCGGGGAGAAAACCCAACCCCTCCCAGCCCAGGTCGCGCAGCCGAGTGGCTGCCTGAACAGCCAAAGTGGGATACACCAACCTCACACCTTTACCCGTTGCCCTCGGGAAAATGGCCTTCAAGGTTTTCTCCGAGCCACTGCCTGCACCCCACGATAGAAATACTTAGAAAAAGTGCCGTTCAAAGGATGGAGGTATGGGGACATCGAGAGAGACATCGAGAGAGGCATCAAGAGATGAGACGAGAGAGGAGGAGAGAGGCATCGAGAAAGAGGGAGAGAGAGAGAGAGAGATGAGAGAGAGAGACCTCGAGAAAGACATCAAGAACTCGTGGGAGTGACGAGAAATGCATGAGCTAGGAAAGACGAAGAAGAAACCACCAGCCACAGAAAGTCGTGTCACAAACAATCTCCGATTCTATCTCCGACCCCTTGCGGACCCCGGTCGGAGATAGAATCGGAGATTGTTCGTGACACGACTTTCTGTGGCTGGTGGTTTCTCCTTCGTCTTTCCTAGCTCATGCATTTCTCGTCACTCCCACGAGTTCTTGATGTCTTTCTCGAGGTCTTTCTCTCTCATCTCTCTCTCTCTCCCTCTCTCTCGATGCCTCTCTCCTCCTCGCTCGTCTCATCTCTAGATGCCTCTCTCGATGTCTCTCTCGATGTCTCCATACCTCCCTTTTGACAAGACATGCAGTCAGTAAGTATAAACAATGGAAACAATGGAAATGAACTTACTGAGGGCAGGGACGAAGTCACACTCGGGGAACAAGCCCGTGTTCACCAAGCGGGCGGTGACCACGTTGCCCCACAGCGCCCCCCAGCCCAGCGGTTTCGGTTTTTTGCCGAGCCGCTGATGGCTGTTGGGAGTTGTCAACCACTCCAGGAAATCCTGAACGCCTTGACCAGTCTCGACGTCCATGAGGTCCTCCATTGCCAATATTTTGGCATCACCAAACAGCCCGTGGGCTGCGTGCCCACTCAGCACCCTGAGCTGTTCAATGCCGGCTATAACAAATATACCCACACCCGCACAAACCACAGAGTTAGGTGGTATCATAATCATCCAAGACATCGCGTGTTCTTCCCAAAATATATGGACATTGAAATAAACACAATACTTAAGCAAAGAAAATAGTAGAAGCAACTCACCTGTTGTTCTCTCCAGGGCCGTGTTGAAAGAGTTCTTCCCAGCCAGCAAAGCTTCGAGAAGATGCCTTCTTTCGGCATCCACAGCCTGCCCGAAACCATAGTAAGCCGGGCTCATACCGAACCACTCGGTCAGCACGACCGATCCCTCCGTGGCGTCCTCCACCTTCACCATAAGAAGGAGATGCTCCTCTATTTGTGGCCAGTGCTCGCGCCGTGGCCAAAAGAAAGGGGCGGGGTCCTTCTCATTCCCCACCAGATTTTTGAGGAACTTACCCTTCAAATATTCGTAACTGGAGAAAACAGTTACAAATATTACCAAAAAGAACGCCTCCTCGCGTTCCTGGTTCTCCAAGAGCTCTTGGACTCGAAGTCGAAGAGCGACTTCAAATTGGTTGCAGCCCCTGGCAATCCCCCTCGAAAGGAATATGTTATACTTCACAGATTATGCCAAATGCACTTGATGTGTTATCCTATGATGTATTTTGGTAGGCTATGCTATGCAGTGCTTTGGTATGTGCGTATTGAAGAACGCACCTGTCATAACACGACAGGCGCGTTGATGTGATGCCCAGCTCATCGCGAGCTTGAGGCGACAGTTGTTGAAAGGCCTCAGAGAACATCAGGAACCGAACAAACTGATCGAGTTCCTCATCGTCGATATGGCAGTCCTTGTGCTGCTTGGCCTGAAAAAACACCATCCACAGCAAACATACCACAGACCACAGACCACAGACCACAGATTGAAAAGCAAAGAGGGCAAAATATTACGGGAAGAAGAAACCTGCACACACACTCAAAGGGTCCCTGTGGCCGACCAAGAGGGACCAACACCAGGAATAGACCCGTAGGAACGAAAGGTTTCAATGAACCCTCGTTCGTCTTTACCTATATACACAACGACATACCCGTGCAAAGTGGGAGCCGTGCATTCAGGACGTGCCGGATTGACAAAACAAGGCTTATCACGAAGAAATACATGAGGCAAAGAATACACCGGTTCAAACCAGTTATATCCAACTGACACTTTCAAAAGCAAAATGCAACATGTAATGTTCCCTTTTTTTGCGTATTCTTCCAAAGCACGCTCAAGGGCCCTACCCATGTTACTCTTACCACCGGTGGTCCCTCCAGGGGGCTTAGCAAAAACTTTACGAAACCATGGGTTTTCAACTTTAAACCCATCTTGTTTCACCGAGTAGTATTTCCTAGCCTTCACTCGAAACTTATTACAATCCCTCTCACTGAAAGGGTCTAAATCTATGCCCCCCCCCAAACAAACTGATGACAAGAGCAATGATCCATACAGGGGTCCACCAACTGTCACTTTCAGTGCTCACCCAAGGATTCCTCTCAACACCACCAGCCAAACACTTTGAGGTAATGACCTTAGCAGATGGATTTGACTCCACTGCCTTGCGCCATACCTCAACTCTATTCCTAGGGTCAATCTGTAACAATGCACTAGCCTCCACGTGAGAAGAGGGGAGGCGCCCAATGGGAGGCTCTGCGAAAGAAAGTTCTGCCAAGAGCGCACCCATTGGTACGTACCGCTCGTAAGCGGTACGTACAGAAAAAGGGTTGAAACCTTTTCCAGGCTGAAAATAATCGGAAAGAGGCGGCTCCCTCTGGGGATCCGCCTCGTGTTTCTCATGCACTATGAAGCAAGCCAGGGCACAGTGAATGAACCCTACAAACAAAGTCTCTTTCATGATGTCCTGAGATATGCTAGCACGCAAATCTGTAAGAAGTGCACGCACACTTTCGACCCCAACAGGGGAGGCTTGTTCACCACCACCAGCCGCCATGGGCTGTCCCTTAGCCTTTGCCCTTGCCCTTCCTTTAGGCTTTGCAATTCCTGTGCAAAGAAGGCCAGCAGATCTCTTGTGAGCTGCGATCTCTCTCACTCTCACACACGCAAGACAAGAAGGTAGAAAATAAAACGAAAAAATCAGGCATCTCCCAACACAACGAACTTCAATAAAACGCTGCAAATAAAAAGGAGAAAGGGTAGCAGCTTCGTTTCAATCTGCGTACACTCGCTGGACCTTACCAGCCTGTAGGTTCTTGGTTGTTTTTGCAGCTTTTCCCATTGTTCCTATATCCAACCAACCCCGCGAACAAAATTTGCCATTTATTTCAATAAACAAAAAGGAATGTAACACCACATTCACCATGCATAACACAACAAGAAAACTAACCCCAAAATCGTCAATTGTGACACGTTGAGAGTCTCAACGTGCCACAATTGACGATTTTGGGGTTAGTTTTTAGCTAGAACACATGAAGACAGGTTTCTATGAATCAAACATACGAAAATAACAAATCAAGATACAATTTTGAGGTTAGCATCGCTAGATTAAACCCCCCGATTCGCAACAACCCAAACCAGGTGACACGAGCTCCCACATTATGTGATTCCAAACTTTAATGGTCTCCAACAAGTGCGCTAGAACTTCAAACACGCTGTCCTCTGGGCAACTGCCATTGATGAAAATGCTCAACCGCTAAAATAACTCCACGCATCACCCTAACTACTGAAACAGCTGCAATAAATAATTAGCTCCTCAGTCCACACGTCAAGCACTCAAAAAGTGCACTTCAGAACACGTAGATGCCTATCACGCACACACGCCGCGAACAATAATTCGTTATCCAAGATAAATGCTCATAGGCGCCCTACTCTCCAAATTACCTTTCATACACACTTAACATTTGACCTTGTTGCAGCCTTGATCTCTTGCCTTACAAATCACAGTGTTTTGGCGAAACAAGCAAAGTCGCCGCGTCTGCCTTGTCAATTGCGTCGGTTTTCGCGATAGGGAAACTTCGCTAAACTATGTTGCTGGCAAGACGGAGATAACTTATGAATAACAAAAGAGAAGAAAATATGCACGAGGTGTATATTGTTAACTCTGAGAGTGTGTATAGTGTTAACTTTGGAAGCGTTTCGTGAGCATTCCACACGCGTACGGTGTTGTAACCCACTTCGCGTGTCGTTCATCATCGAAACCGCATTTAGAATCGCGAAAATTTCGCCATGGGAACGCGAGTGCAATCATGTCGCAGCGCGTTGTAAATCGCGTTGCTATCGCACTTGGATTTCGAGAACACGAGCGCCCGTGTGTCGATTCGCGAAATTGATCGCATGAATATCGTGCCATGCGAATGTATTGACGAGCGTGTCACCAGTTTTCGTGTCTCACTATTTTTCTATAAACGTGGCATGCCATGCCATGCCTTATCGATTTCATATTTATACACAGCTCGCGACTCGTATTGGCCCAAATGCCTTTTCCCTTCCTATTAGAACACACTTGAACGCGACATTGACGCTCCAGATTTTAGATTCCTGAACGCTCACACGCGTATATGAATCGCGAATCACGACCTGTCGCATCCGGAACGCGAGCGCCCATCTTCGGGGTAGATCTGTGAACGGCTGGTTTCGCGATCAGAGCACCTTTTGATTTTCCAGATGCATACCCCTGGCATGGCGCAGGTATGGTGCCGGTATGGTCCTAGTATGGGGTGAAAGGTAAGGCCATACCTGCACCATACCCCTAGTATGGTGTTGGTATGGTCATACTCGTAATAGTTAGTGTGGCCATCCCAGCACAATACCTCTCGGTATGGTCTTGGTATGGCCATACCCGTATGCCCTACTAGGGCAGTACCTTGACGTATGTGCACCAGGTATGGCCGTACTTCAACTCAGGTATTGCCAGGTATGGCCCTGATAAGGAAATTCGCCACTTTCAATTCCAAATCCTGGAAACGTGAAAGGTATTTTCACCTCCAAACTTGACCTATATGTCTTAGAATTTCGTCCTTTATGCATACATGCAATGAAACATGTCGAATGAACACTTTCATGTTCACGGTTTTGGCCCATTTTGGCCAATGCACCATTGTACGGGTATAGTATGGCCGTACTATACTGCAGGTATGGCCATAGGTAGGGCCAAGGTACGGGGTCCTGTTTTTGTAGGGACACCTTTGAGGACTATACCGTGGACTTCTACGAGGACCCGGGACCTGGCCGCAACGAGATTGACTTCTACGACAATTGGGCTATCAGAATTCGCGCTTTTCGAGCCCTTCGGGGGGAGATGGAATCTGAGATGCCTATCTACCGCTTTCCGCACGTAGCAGACTAGTGCCACCGGCACAGCTGCGTTAGCTAGATCAGATTGTATTTAGCTTCGTGTTAGCTTAAGGGGACCGTCCGGGCAGATTCATATGCACCGGCCTCCCGCTTTGCTGTGTTTCTGCCTTTTGCCATTCGTTCATCTGTTTACCGTTTAGGTAGTGATACCACTGCTCTTTCGACAGTGGTGGTGTGCTAGTATGGGGTACCCTAGCAGTGCTTTGACCCCCTAATAGTCTGACTGTCTCTAGTTACGTGTGTCACACGTAGCAGATTCAGATCTGGCTCCGAACCCTAAACCCTAAACCCTAACGGCTATATTTGGAGCCGTTAGCTGGTTTGAACTTGAGTTGTGTAGTTCGCCTATTCTGGTTTATCTATATTCGAGTTATACTTATTGCCCACAGTATACTCAGGACACATAAGACTTGCGTTGAACCTCGGTCAAAATATCATAGTTGCCAGTAATGCCAATGCTTTTCGCCAGCTTCACAGTCGTCAGCATGTTCGGCCATTTTTTTGCAGTGGAGTAGTACGTGTACAGCGTGGCGAGGTACTCTAACTTCTTGTTCCGCTTGGCTTGATTCTCCCCAACACCATCCGATACCCCCCAGTCAATGGCTCGCTTGCCATTCTCACGTTTTGATTTAGTCCCTTTCACTGCATCGCTCCGAGCAACCGCTTCGCAAGGTTTTTCAGGAGGTGTGCCATCGTCGTCGGCCTCCCCCTCCGCGTCCATCTCTTCGACACCAACATCATCACCAACATCACCAGGAATCCCCTCCGAATCATCTTCCCCCACAGGCAACTCATTATCAGCCTCATTGATTTTTGTTACCGGGTCTGCAGATTCTGTCCCGACCCCGGCGTCTGCTGCCTGTCCTGCTGTTCCTTGTGCTGAAATCACGGTGTTGCTGTTCGAAACATCTCCTAAAGGTTGTCGGGAGGTTGGAGTTGCTTCAGTGATGTTTGGGGGCGGTTTCTGCTTCACAGGAGGGGTGTGTTCGACCGAGGCATTTTCTGAATTTATCATAGTACGGGCGGCTCTAACGGCTGCTACCATCCCCAAGTCATCTGCGCCCTCTGAAACATCATCAGGAGAAGTCGCCTCTGGGAGCTCGTGGTCTTCCAAAATTTCATCCGTGATGATATCCATGATAAAAAATAAGCGTGACGGAGAACTTCGGTCAAAATACTAGCTTTCAGCGGAGTTTCCAACCGAGTTTTAGCTTCCATGCGGAAATTTCCTCACCGCTCCTCCAGAGGTGCGGTGAGGAAAATTTGCGGGATGCCGCATGGAGGTCGTCCTTCTTTGCGGCACTGATCGACGAGGAATCGCACCCGATCTGCGGGAAATTTTGGAATATGAATCACGTCGCGCCCGCATGGGAAATCTGGATTCCCCTGCGGAAATTTAATATGAAATGACTGTATTGTGCCATAGAGATAGATAGACTATAGATAGTAGATACAAGATAGTAGTGAGTTTCCAACAAAATTCGCTAGGCAATTCTTTCGCTAGGCTGACGTCAGAAGATGCCGCATTTTTCGGGGACACATCGGTCCACGTCGGATCGGCTGCCGTTTTGCTCAATTCGCTCGTGAGAATTGCCTTCAATTCGCTCGCGCAAATTCGAACGAAATGAAAACTCAAATCGGCAGCGACTCAAATTGCTCAGCTGACTGTACCTATTGAATATTCCGTTCACGCCCAACCAAAATTGGTGTTCACGAACTGTACCAATGTATGCATTCCGGTGGCCGATTTTCCTGTAATCTCAATCTAAATCTGTGTCATAATCCTGTTCATGTCGGCGCTGTTTTCTAAACGCCACTGTAGTGCTTTTCAGTGCAGACCCATACGCAGATAAAAGAAGAGGCGTACCCCACTTTCATGTTCAGTTTTGATGTTGTTATGAGAGGGGGAGAAAGAAATATGATAGCATACCATATCAATTCATTGTATCCATAAGTTATCTACATCGCATATTGCAAGCCGGAAGTTTACCCAATGCAAAACGAAAATCATGGTTCAGACTGTTGCCGCAGATGTTTGGTACCCCAAAAATTTGACCCCCTGCCAGACAGCGCCATTCACAGTAAACACAACTGCGTGTAATAGGTATACCCATAACTTAACCCCTTAGTTGCGGTTGGAATTTTTGGCGAAAATATGTGGTTTGGAGAAAATCCAAAGTATGACGCGATTTTGGCTGCATGCACGCATACGACATTATTTATGTTGTAGGAGACCATCAAATACGCCACAGCGAACAATGGTATAGCTATGTCTATCTTATATCTCGAGATATATGGATTATCCAACCAAAATTTGGAGTGTTTCGAGCATAGAAATTATGCATACATCTCGTGTACGATGCGTGACTGCAGTCTTACTGACCTGGATGGATCATGGTAAAATATCGCAGAAATTAACATGTTAGAATATCCCTAATCAATAGTGCGCATTAATACCGCCCAATCCCTACAAATTTAGGAACGTTGTACTAGTTTGTACTTAGCGTGTACTTAGCGTGTACCTGCGTGTACCTAGACCTAGTACGCGCGTACCTTGCTACCCCCAAACCACAAGCGGGTTTTTGTGCTAAAAGTGATATATGTAAAATTGAAATATTTCTACATATCCATGAAGCTCAGGGACAATGTAGACATATGGGAGGAAACCCCGCGACAAAATTCGTTGTAAAGCTTCTGAAATGACACCCTACAAATTCGAAATCGTGTACCTAACATTGTACTAGCTTGTACCTGACCCGGGTACGAATGTACTTTGTTGGTACAACATTGGGTACTAGCTAGGTACAAACGTACTTTAATCTTGTACCTGCGTGTACTTGGCATGTACCAGCTTGCACTATTACGTACGAACTAGGTACAATCGTACGCAAATCACAAGTACGCTTGTACCCAGTATGTACTTCTGTGTACGCATGTGGAACGCATTGGTACATGCGTACCTGCAATATTCCGGTACACGTGCACCTTGCATGTACCTGTGGGATGCATATGGTACGCGTTGGGTACACGCATACCCGCAATTCTGCGTACACGTGTACCTTGCGTGTACGAGTGTGATGCATATGGTACTAGTTGGGTACATGCATACGCATAATTTCCCGTACAAGTCGGGTACACGCATACCTAGACATAACTATCTGTATTTTACGTACACATTGGGCGCACGTGTACTCATATTGCACATAATAATACTGTTGCCAAAACACGTTTCGTGGGCAGCAGTCGTCGGGCTCAGGGTCGTCGGGCTCAGGGTCGGAGTCGGAGTTGGAGTCGGAGTTGGAGTCGGCGTCGGCGTCGGCGTCGGGGAAATGGGGTCGTCGGGGTCGGGGTTGGTGCCGGGTGCCCCGAATTTCTTCAAGTGATAGTTTAGTGTTTTTCGTGATACTAGATGAGCGCCATCGCAGCTGATGCATGAACATGGAAGTAGCTCGGGTCCACCCGGGATCCTGCGACAAAAAAATATGCACATACATCATTGCAACAGTGGGTCGACATCGCGTACGCGTGTACCATACATGTGGTACGTACCCGGTGCAATGGTACCTCGACGTAATTTGAGACAGGTACCACAAAGGTACAATCACACCAATGGGGTACCGGTGAGGTGCACGCGCCTTGATGGGGGGCGGGGATCAAGAGACGGCACTGTACTCGGGAGAGGAATCGACGATGCCGGGGGGGTGTCATGCGCGTTTAGAAGGGAATACAGACGTTGCAAGCGTGCGTGGCTGCTTTCTCCAAATAAAGTCACCGGGTGGCCCATGTCGCGCAAAGCATCTCGCACGTCGGCGAAATTGTATCCGGCGGGGAGGGGTGGGTCCACGATGGAGACGTCCATGGGTGGTGGCGATGCTGGGCGCTCATCGTCCATTGCCATCCTATGGAGCACCCCGTGACTATGCGGTTAACATACCATACGTGGGCACTGCAATTTTGGTGGGAAGGGTATGAGCGTACTGTTCTTGTACCCAACCCAGGTACATATTAGGTACGTGCGTACCCGTTGCGTACCGGGTATCTTATACATACAAGGTATGAGCGTACTGTTCTTGTACCCAACCCAGGTACATATTAGGTACGTGCGTACCCGTTGCGTACCGGGTATCTTATACATACAAGGTATGATCGTACTTTCATCGTACTTGAACAACTCGCATTGACAAGCACGAGGGGTGGCGTGCAGCGAACGATTCTTACGTATGGGGGGCCTCGGCGGCGGCGGCTTCGTTTGCGATAAAGGCCATAGCCCAATGGCCTACTTGGGTCCTAAGTATATCCCAGTCGCGTATCGGTTGGTCGAATATCCACCGTTTACCGAGGCACTTCACGTCCCGCACATCATCTTGACACAATGGAAGCTCGCCGCCCTCGAGGAAATCGCATATAGGTATGTCATGAATAGCTTGCGGTATTCCGTTATATGAGACAGTACCGAGTGTCACAGCTAGCTGTTGAAGATGAACTACCAACTCATCTTGGTGTTCCTCCCAGAAATCGGACGCCTGCAAACATTCGTAAACTACTCAGGGTGTGCGTGTTTGTACATTGTGCATCGTGAATAGGACATACATACCTCCGCCCAGTTCGTAGGAAGCCCATCGGCATCGTTTATTTCATCAACAGGATATTGGTTAGGAGCGGTGGCGTCATACAGCATTCTCGGGTTGTCGATGTCCATAGTGTCAGGGATTTCCGCCTCCGTGTCCACGAAGCCATCCCCAAAATCCGCCTCCCAAGCGCGCATTCCCACGTTTTCAACGTCGGTTACCTCGGTTTCCACGGCTGCGTTCTGCACGGCTGCGTTAACTTGTAAACGATGACCACGCGTGTTGCGGTGTTGCGCCTGTGAAACTTGTCGCGGGCGGCGTGGTTCCCCACGTCCATGAACCATGTCGTTCCTGCGAGGCAAAGTCGATAGGTACAATCTGGGTACACGCATACCCGTTCGCTGGTACACGCCGCGTACACGCACACCCAAAATCGATAGGTACAATCTGGGTACACGCATACTGAAATGCACCAAAAGTAGTACCTGATGTTGTACTTTGTTGTACCAAAACCGAGACTAGCGTACCTTGCTACCCCCAAACCAACTGCTAAACGTGTACCTGAGATTAAAAAGTCGCCGAAAAGTCGCCGCGGAAATAAACATGCCTAGGTACCGCGGTACCTAGGCATGTTTCATTCCGCGGCGACTTTTTGGTCTCAGGTACACGTTCAGCAGTTGGTTTGGGGGTAGCAAGGTACGCTAGTCTCGGTTTTGGTACAACAAGGTACAACAAAAAATACAAAATCAAGAACGTTCAGGTACGATTGTACCAAAGAAAAGGCAAAAATTCACATTTTTTTTGCAAAATCGCCGGAAAATTGCAAAAAAAACAAGTTAGGCTCAAATTAAAGTGCGGAAGATTCTGAAGGGAATAGGCTTGAAAGTGCGTGCAAAAACATTTTCTGTTGCGCTCAAAATGAAAATAAGTGTGCGAAGGGAAAAAAAATTGTGCGAAAAATAGAAAATCTTACCCTTACCTTAACGGAACCTTACCCTAACGGTTACCTTAACGGAACTCCAGTCGTGAATCGATAACGATAGTGCGATTGCCGGCATATGCCCCCTGCGATCGCAAGCCCCCACATCCCCCGCGATTCGGATCACCGTTGGATTTGCGCCGATTTCGGAATTCGATTCAAGGACATCGATGTGCTCGCGTCATACCTACAGGTGGGCCCGTTTACTCGAAAAGTATTGGCCACTCCAAAATCGCACGGGCGACATCGACACACGAATGAGACGAAACTAGGAATCGAACGGCATGTCACACTCGCGTTGCGTTGACTCGCACGCACTCAAATCGGCATCACCGCCAAGTTCGAAATTGTGGCAATCATCGAAGAGTGAGAAAGCACTACTGTACTCTTCCCAAGAATCATTTTCGGGAGCGGCGGCAGTACTCCGTCCTTGCCGTGCAGTATCACACCTTTTGGGTTCGTTGCGTATTTTCTACTGACAAAATAACCTTGCATTATTTTTGTATGCTGCCCTGTTTATCGTTCTCTGCAGGGGCGGGTCTTACGTAGGTAGTTGATGCTTTGGCAGAACTCGCTTCGCGTTTGATCATCTTGGTTTGGTTTTTGGCAGCGCGACTAGCGGTATGTTCGTTTCCAGCGTTTTCAGCTCATCGGATGGGACTGCGCCGATACCAGTTCTGGCGGTGTTTGGAATCTGGGGAGCTAAGTGCTCCTCAGATTGGGTTCGAGTCCCAACACCCCCGCCCACTGAGCTGATTTGTGTGACCTGCAGGTGCGACCGCGTCAGACGGGATTTATTGTTGAAGGTGCGTGTCCCTTTTTTCGCATTCTGCAATACATGAAGTTTGTTTCGTCTTCTTTGATATCGTCACTGAGTTGTATATTTGTGTCTGTGCGCGTGCAGGCTTCGCAACGGCTACTGAGATGGCTACTGAGCGGGTTCGTGGAGCGACGCCGGAGGCATCGTAGACGACTTGTCTAGTTTATTTATGTAGGTTGAAATGTAGAAATAGTAAGTTCGCTTAGTTAGATTGGTTAGATAGTCGTAGTTGATATGTAACCGTAAAGTATGTTATCTTATTAACGGATAATTGAAGTGATCTGTCCTGTGTAAACCTGATGGCGCATGTTAGGCATTTTCGTTGCGGAGCATGCATTTGTGTGCGGTCGTTCATTTGAGCACGATCATATTTGAAACGTACGTAATGTACGTACACCTCAGGTGCTTACGTACTAACGTGTACCTTCTGTTTAATAAGTCATGGGTACACTCGTACGCATCTCGGGTGCACTTGTACGCAATAGTGCGTACTTGCTAGGTACGTGTGTACGTAGATACTAGGTACATATCGGGTGCACGTGTATTTAATAACACGTACACCCCGGGTACATATCGGGTGCACGTGCACCTAATAACACGCACACCCCAGGTACAAGTGTACCCGACGTGTATATAATACCTTGGTACAAGCCAGGTACAACCGCACCTATATAGTACCTATACTACGTACACGTGTACCCATGGCAAAAAGTCGCCGCGGAATTAAAACAAGCTAGTACAATGTGAAAATACAAGCCAAGTACAGGTGTACCTAGGTTGTACCTGAGCGTTCGTACATTAAAGGTACATTCGTACCTGTATTGTACCTGTTACTAAGTACACATGAGGTACGAGTGTACCTGTTACCAAGTACATATGCGGTACGCGTGTACTTTGACTACTCGTACGCGTGTACCACTGTCAGGTACACGCTAGTACAATGTCAAGTACAATGGCAGGTACAAGCTCGTACAATGTCAGGTACAAGCTAGTACAATGCAAGGTACAAGCTAGTACAATGCAAGGTACAAGCTAGTACAACTGTCGCCGCGGGAAAAAAACAAGCTAGTACAACGTCAGGTACAACGTCAGGTACAACGTCAGGTACAAGCTAGTACAATGTCAGGTACAAGCTCCTAAATTTGTAGGGAATGTGCCAAAAATTGCCAATAATAGCAAAAAAAAACACCAAAAAAACACTCGGATTCCAAATTTTCCCATACTTAAGAAATGTTTTCCACACCTAAGCCAAAACTCAGGTGATTTTGCTCATAAAATGAGACTATGTGGTGATATACTGCCCTGTGTTGCATGCAAGACTGGCGTTGGGATCCATTTCTATCGTATATTTCCACATGCTTGGCCACGTATATGATTACCAATACAATGTTTATGCGCTTGGTTAGCTACTTTTCAAAGCCAATTTCAAGCGCAAAATGACACAAATAGACAAACTTGGGTTTGGAAATGCTAACACGTGAGATATATATCGAATTGGTATATGTGTTATACTATTGATTAACCTATAGCCGTACATCACGCGTGCATCCACAAACCTTGTAATACCCGTTGCGCCAACCGTGTGAGTATACAGGGGCAATAAGTATAACTCGGATATAGATAAACCAGAATAGGCGAACTACACAACAACAGTTCAAACCAGCTAACGGCTCCAAATATAGCCGTTAGGGTTTAGGGTTTAGGGTTCGGAGCCAGATCTGAGTCTGCTACGTGTGACACACGTAACTAGAGACAGTCAGACTACTAGGGGTCAAAGCACTGCTAGGCTACCCCATACTAGCACACCACCACTGTCGAAAGAGCAGTGGTGTCACTACCTAAACGGTAAACAGACGAACGAATGCCAAAAGGCAGAAACAAAGCAAAGCGGGAGGCCGGTGCATATAAATCTGCATGCCCGGACGGTCCCCTTAAGCTACACGAAGCTAAATACGGTCTGATCTAGCTAACGCAGCTGTGCCGGTGGCACTAGTCTGCTACGTGCTGAAAGCGGTCGTAGAGCATCTCAGATTCTATCTCCCCCCGAAGGGCTCGAAAAGCGCGAATTCTGATTCATAGCTGCATTGTCGTTGAAGTCAATCTCGTTGCGGACAGGTCCCGGGTCCTCGTAGAAGTCCACGGTATAGTCCTCGAACGTGTACGGGTGCTGTGGCACCACCAACCCCTGTGCGGGTGGTGCCGCAAAGATACAAGCATCCTCGTACGCAAACGGCTGCGCCAATTGCGCGGTGGAAGCCGTTGCGTCGCACTCCTCGACGTAGGCCATGAAGGCGGAGAAGAAGAACGTCGTCAGGAGGGCGGTGTGGAGCAAGCTGGGCTTGCGACCACCACCAATCCTCTGGCGAGGTGGCGGTGGCTGCGGCGGAGCATCTTCGTTCTCGGTCTCGAAGTGGGCGAGGCGGGTCCCGTCGCAGAACGGCGGGTAGAACTTGTCAACGTCGGACTTGCGAAAGTGTTGGTGAGGAGCGTAATTGGAGTCCTCGATGAAAGTAGTGTCGTACTCTGCCGGTGGATCAAACACCACCTCCCCTACGTTTCCACAGAAGTTCAATATAGTATTGAACATATATTGAACTCATATTGAAGGCATATTGAACCTACGCATAGCAAATTGTTCAATATATTGAATAAATTACTGAATATATGTTCAATATACTTCAATATACGTCCAACCTCTTCAATATACGTTCAACATAGTATTGAAGTGAGCCCTCACGTATTGAACATATATTGAATAATTGATGCAGGGAAATCAATTCAATATGCCTTCAATATATGTTCAACATAGTGTTGAAGACGTGTGCCAAGCATGTTGCAGGCATGTTGAACATATATTGAACATATATTGAACACGTACTGAACACATATTGCATATATGTTGAACATTGCATCGAGCATGTTTCCGGTCAATGTTCAACATGTTGAATACATATTGCAGACATATTGGAGATGTATTGAAAATTATTGTTCAATATGTTAAATGTATATTGAATACATGTTGCAGATATGTTGAAACTTACAGTTCAATATGTTGAATGCATACTACAATATATTATACACATGCTACACACACGTTGTATATGTATTGCAAAAGTTTCAAGGATGCAACACCAAAATGTATATGAATGAGACTTAGAAGTTGCAATCTTGATGAAAATACATTTTTTAAATTATACAGTGTACACAAAACAATCAATTTACCAAATAGTTTGTCCTATACTAAGCTAGCACAAAACCGCTACCTAAACGTCACATCCCATCTTGAATCAAGCTCACACGCAATACATTTTTTATTGTTGAGTCTTGAAGTTGGCGTTGGACGGGCTGATTTGGCTCAACTCAGACTCCTCTGAAACCATTTTAAGCCGATCTGTTTTCGAAAAACCAAGCACAATGATTAGTAGACACACAAAAAAGGCACACCATTACTCTTTATGACTCGTAACTATCACCCAAGAAAGTAGGTAAGGAGAACGCACCACACGCATCGGAGTTGGCGATGGGCTAAAACTTTGAATCTCCAAGACTTTAGAAGTTAGAAGTGAGCTTCAAACTCCTCGCTCATTTTCAGCCGATCTGTTCGAAGACAAATAGCCAACGGTTAGTGAAAGCAAGGAAAGATAATCGAGCATACACTTACTACGCATGCAAAGGAAATATCGCTGTCGAAACGAAACAGAACGCACCACAAGCTTCGGAGTTGGCGATGGGCAGAAAAATCAGTTTGCCACGAACATAATTCAGCCCATCTGAACAGCAAAGCCAACAAGCATAAAGGTTAGTACCACGGAAAATGAATTTAGAAGTAACGAAATATTTCAAGTGTGTTGCGTAGAATTATGTGAGAAAGTACACGCGCAAACATCACTGCAACTGTGGACTGCAACGGCTGCATAGAGGACTGCCTTCAGCTTTTAACACAGCACCTGAATAGAGCTAACTAGACTGACTCGTGACTTTGACTGTCGATGTCGTGTGACTGCGAAAGGCTGAATTCAATTCGAAATTTCAACGAATATAAAGTTAGCTCCCGGTCGGGTGACACGATACGATGCGATGTGACATACACGATACAGCGTCTTTATGACTTACGAATGAAACTGCACATTAAGGTCTCAGATATCTTACAGTCTGTATCGATCGCTAGATCGAATCGCGGTGACATCTGAGCCGCTAATCCGAACCCGCCCGCATAGGCCCCTCTCGTGTTGCGAGTGTTTCAAGTGTTAACACGGCTGAAACCCCCCGTCAGCGGTGTTAATTAATGAATAGATTAGAAACATCTGCAGTATAATATGACCAAAATATGTTTAGTACAACATATATGGGACGTTAGGAAGCTTGCGCGCTAAGATTTGGGCACTCGAAGCGGATCCCGGGATCCCCGCTTCGAGTGGCTTGGAGCGGTAGGCGCATCCTCGCAACGGCATTCCCTTGGTATTCTGACTCAGAACGCGCAAGGAACACTTCAAACAGCCCACATAACATATATATAACGGTAAACACGCGCAGATGTGCTTCATTCGCTAATCCCGTTAGCGGCATGAAGCACCTCTACCGTGTGTTCTCGGCGGGATGCCGTGTGAGGCACGCCCAAGTACAAGGTGTATAAATATCCCTGTACAGCACACCATAGGTGTTGCCCGTGAAAAATATTGAACATCATGTTATTACGAAGACATCTGTCAGAATTTTCAGGTGTTGAGAATTGACCGACGCGAGTTAACAGTTATCGAAAAGGCCAGCAGCCCCACCGTAAGTCCGTAACCCAAGCGGGAACCGTATGGCATGTCAAATGTCATGTCATATCATGTCATGTCATTGTCATGTCATGTCATGTCATATGTCATATGTCATGGCATGGCAATGGCATGGCATATGGCAATGGCATGGCATGGCATGGTATGGTATGGCATATGGCAATGGCATGTCATTGTCATATTCACATTCACGACACCCGCGATTTTAATGGCCGCGATCTCGATCGATTTTGATCCTCAGGTGGGGAATCGTCTGAGCGAACCATGGGTACCTGAAATCTGTCAACGCCTTCTACAGCTTCAGCAGGTACGATTTTCGGGCGTTCGATTCAACGAGGGGTGCAGATTTATTTTTTGCTTTGAATTTTAATTTGGAATCCAATTGTTTGCCAACAAATTTCGATTATGTTCAATATGTGAGGGCTCACTTCAATATGTATGAGACTGCAACCATATTGAAAGCATATTGAATAAAAGTGCCACGTCGGTTTTCAGGCTTGTCGACGTGGCGTTTCGAGAAAACCGACGTGGCACTTTTATTCAATATGTTTTCAATATGGTTGCTGATCTCTACATATTGAAGTGAGCCCTCACGTATTGAACATGTATTGGACAAAGTGAGCCCTCCCGATTTTTGGACAATTTTTCTTAGATTTTTGTTGAGTCCACTGCCTTCAACATATGGAACAAAAAGGTCCTTGAGCACTGCCTTGAGCCCTGCCTTGAGCCCTGCCTTTCAATATGTTGAAGAAGTGTTGAACATATGTGAGCTCGCACAAAAAAAAAAAGGTAAAAAAATGTTCTTCAATTCTGGAAAGCCTTGTTGTGTGGACAGGACCTATTTTTTGCGACATACTGTAGGTGGTGTTCGTTTTTTGTGAGGGGGTCGGAACACCTAGGTTTTGTGTTGGTGCTTTGCTTCAAAATTCGTTCAATATACTTCAATATGTGTTCAATATGCCTTCAACATACAAATCATGGGCTGCCACGCTTTCCCCACTGGGGGAGGGGCGACACATCACATCGCAATGTCCGGGGGGGTGTCGTACCCCCCAGTGCTAAAAAACAGGTCTTGGGGGTTGGGGTCATACCCAGTGCTCGCAAACGGAGTCGGGGGTGAGAAATAATATGGTGCATTTCATACGAATCATCAGCAATGTCGTTATTTGAAAATTTTCGCCCGCGGCGCATGTAGGATCACTCGGAATAGGAGAAGGCCCCACGGTACACGACGCGTGTCGTGGGACCCGCCGCGTGTGTTGGCCCCCCGCCGCGCATGTTGGCCCCCGCCGCGTGTGTCGGGACCCGCCGCGCGTGTTCGCCCCCGCCGCGCATGTTGGGACCCGCCGCGCGTGTTCGTTCGCCCCCGCCGCGCGTGTTGGGACCCGCCGCGCGTGTTCGCCCCCGGCCGCGCGTGTTGGCTCTATCTGATGTTGGGGGGGGGATATGATCCGACCCCCCCAAGGCAAAATATCGAGGTCGGGGGGAGGGTCCAACCCCCCCAAGGCAAAATATCGAGGTCTGGGGGGGTCCAACCCCCCCAAGTAAGGCAAAATATCGAGGTCTGGGGGGGGGGTTGTAGTATTAGCTCAATATGTTGTAAAATGTTTCAATATTCCTTCCATATACCGAACGCACACTGAGAATATTTCGTCATCACAAGGAGATTGCCGCGCGCACTAAAACATCATTTTCGCGGCACCGAACAAATGAGGTTGTGCCACCAGAGATCGCATTCAGTCCATGGGTGGACCCTACAGGATGGCCTGATCGGCAATACACAGCTTACGAGCATTTGCTCATGATGGGCCCCGAACCCAAGTGTCACACGTTCTCAAAGGTGAAGATCGAAAATGTCTTCTATCGCACTAGACATGGAGATAAAGGGAAAACAACAACTCAGTGTTTCGTCCGCGCTATGCTCCCCAAGACTGATAACGATGCCGATGAAGAGTGGGAGGACAGGTACGACCTCAACCACGAGTTTGCATGTTTCATTGCCTTTCAGATATCTTTGGAATATGTCTTCAACATGTCTTCAATACGTCCTCGATATGCCTCCAATATACCACACGTGTGTGGAATAAATATTGAACATTTCGTCGTGCGCAGGTATGGTATCATTAACACCATCCTGAAGGTTACCATTGGCGGTGTGGCCTACATTTTTTTAAAATGTGATTGGCTACCTCTGCCCACTCCTGCTCAGATCGCAAGCTTCAAGCACAAGAATTTCATCCTCGGCGCGGACAAGGTGTCAAAGGCTTTCTACACCTTCAACCCATGGGACACCTCCAAGTACACTATGGACAACAAAGAGCCCTTCCTCCTGGCCAATCCGAGTCCAAGCGCAAGTAGTCATAGTTAAACACCCCTGCATGGATTCAGCGGTGGTACTTGATACGAGCGACTAGAATATGGAGAAACTTGCACAAGTTGATAGGCCTATTGGGAGCGATGGCCACTTTGACGCATGCGGGAAGTGTAGGTTAGGTGGTGAGCTCCTTCTGTGTGAGATGGCAACGTGCAAAGAGGCTATGCACGCGCGATGTGCAGGGCTCACCGACATTCCCACGGGATCGTGGTACTACAGAAAGTGTGCTGACTCATAGAGTTTCGGTACACTGCGGACTTCACGCTTATAGCAGACATATTGAACATGTATTGAATAAAAAATACATGAGGGTTGCAGAGTTCACTCTCATTGCAGCCATATACATAATGTCAATATACTGAATATGCATTGAAGGAATTAGGTATGAGTGAATGTTTCAATATGTGTTCAACAGGTGTTCAACATAGGTTCAATATAGTATTGAACACATATTGAACACCCCTCCAATCGTTTTGCCCATGTTCAATACAACGGCCCCAGTTTTGACAAAGCCCCAAAATGCCAACTTCTGCGATACGCGTCCAAATGCCGCGAAAACTTGTCACCATAAGGCTAGACCCTATCTTAGATGATACCAAGTGCTAGTGGGTGAGTCTGACACCATTTGAGTGCCCATGCCAACATGCTCACTTTCACCATAGGCCGATCGCGGTTCAATACGTTGGTTCAATATACTGAATAATGCTGAATAATTTCAATATGTTGAATATTTCTTCAATATGTGCCTATTCTACGAAAGGTGGGTTTACACACCGTAAGAGCCTCCTACGGTGGGTTACCCAACCGTAACATTTTACCGTTTCCCGGCATCGGAACTGGCCCTGGCGGCATGCACATGGTACCAGACTCATACTAGACACACCCAAGAGCCATCCGCCAAGGTTTGTTTGCCCAATATATCTCTTATATATCCGTGCCATCCGCGCATGTCCGATGCATTTGAAAAAACTGATCGACAAGGTCAAACTTGGCTTCAACGCATGCTCCCACATGCCAACTCGTACTTGCACGTACCAAATTTGGCCAAAACCAGTTGCACACCATTTAATACTGTTCGATTCTACAATCCTACGCCAATATCAAACCTCAAATAGTCATATATACCCATTGACAGCCCAAAAACACCAAAAACTGCGCTTAACCCCTTAGCTGCCGGCTGTTGAGAATTCTCAACAAACACTCAAAACTGATTTTCTCGGCGACAAATAACTCAAATTCACTTTTGAAGACAGTTTTGAAAAGCTCTCATCGAGCCGCATGCAATCATGCACTTGGGAGCAACCATGTTGCGACGATGCTCTAAATATTTTCCCAGACGCACTCTATTTTAGCTTGACCATAATGAGTTACATCTAGGACACATGTGTCATAGTGTTACAAACCCCTAATAATATAAGTAGCCCTAACCGCATGTTGAGCACTTGGTAAGATTATACCTGGATGTATAGGGCCAATATTAGGGCTTACATTGTTAACGATGTGCACATCCATCAACATTTTTCAGTTGACAATCACGTCGTCGGTATCAAGGGTCATGTATTTTTAACGTTTGCATGCGATTCGCCTTGAGAAGACCTTTCCGACACTATTTTCAAAAGTTGAGGCAGGACCCTTATGTGAAAGTTATTGTAAATAAACCCCAATTTTCAAAACCCCGAAATTCCTCCGGCAACTAAGGGGTTAAGTGTGAAAAACATTGTAAATGCAAATGTTTTTTTTTATTGGTGGTAGTTTATGACAACGATGTATTGAAGCAGCGGTAGTATATAGCAGTACTTAGGTGGGTTATGTATCAAACTTGAAGTATATGTGCTTACGCCACTCATGGATGCAATATGCCGCTCGTAAGATCTACCAATAACACTTTTCTTTTGGTAACCCACCGTAAGGAATTTTTCTGAAAGTATTTTTACATCCCAACTCCATGGATCCGCCAAACATGCATAATGTATCGGATTTGCCCAAACTATGGTTTCCGACCTTAATTCAACTCATAAACCTTCCAACAAAACACACGTTTGGCACCTGGGACCGGCTTACGAAGGAGATACAAGCTGCCCAATAATGCTCTTACGGCGGGTTAACCCACCGTAAGATTAGTAGAATAGGCATATGCGTTCAATATGCGTTCAATACATGTTAAATACTATATTGAACTTCTGTGAAAACGTAGGGCTCCTCCGGCAGAGCGTCTTCGTAGACGTCGGCATCGTCCACGGGCTCACCGATAGCGTTTTCGGCGATATCGGTGAAGGAGTCGAAGTGTCCACAATCTTGTGTGGGCGTCATGTCCATCACCACGGGCGACTCCCAATCTCGCCAAAGGTCACTGTGCACCACCGACGCGGTGCGGAAGGCGACTTTCTTGTCCACGATGAACTGCGGCTTCTCCTCGTCGTTCACGACAGGAGGAGCGGCGGTGACGGTGGCATCCTTCGCCACGAACGAATGCGCTGCCCTCCCAAGGGCGGTTCGACAGGAGCGAATCTCCCACCGGACAGCTCCTTCAGTCCACAATACTGCTGACGAAGAGAAGGCTCTCGTGCAGTAGCGGCGGTCGAGGGGAAGGTGTTGGCAGAAGGTCCCTTGTGGACCTCCGCCTTGCCGTAGGCGTCGCAAATGTCGCAGAAGGCGTCGTCGTCTTCGTCGTCGTATGCCGCTTGCATCTCGGCGGTCACGAACTCCGCGAGGTAGGAGCGGCGAACGGTGTCGTCGTCGGCGGAGTAGAGGTTCATCGAAAGCGTCGGACACTCCGAAGCTCCGTGAAAGCATCCCGCACACTCCGCAAGCATGCACTTGGGCACGAAGGTCTCGGTCGCAACGTGGAAGGCGGACTCCACGTTGTTCTTCGCGCCCACTCGATAGAATTTTCCTTTGCCTTTGCCTTTGCCACGTTGACCACGTCCGCGGTCATGGCGTTGGTCGACGAAGTTCTTCTCGAAGAATGTACGGCGGTCATGTTCTCCTTGTCCACGACCGTGTTCGCCCTTGAGACTCGCACTCTCTCTCTTGGCGAACGGCGGCAAGCTCCTTGTGCAACCCTTGCACAAGGCTCAACAACGCGGTGTCCCCGCAGTTGTTCTTCTCTCGATCATCTCGGTGTCCACGGGCGCTCTCGTAGTACGCGGCGACGAGGGGAACCTTCTGAGCGGTCTTCTTGTTGGCCTTCGTCAGCTCCTTGAATTCTTCACGTAGGCGAGACTGAAGGTCCAAGATGTCGACGGCTTGACGTTGATCAACACGTCGATACTCCGCTTTCATGGCGGAGAAGCAGTGTGTATTGCTTCTTTTTTCCTTTACGGCCCGCAACCGCGAAATCCACTGGCCCGCTTTCGGCCAATGCGGCCAATCTCCAACATTTCCCGCCGCAGGCGCGAAATTTTTATTTTAAGTATGGTGATATTGTAAAAATCGCACAATTTTGCATAAAATTTGCTATTTTCATGTTTAACATCACGGCCCACCCCCATCTATTCCATCGGCCCGCATGCGGCCCGGAGTGGCGAGCTACGGCCCCGGGCCGGCCCGCCACGGTAAGCAATATACTCTGCGGAGAAGAAGTCGTTGTCAAGCGCGGAGAGAAAGTGCTTCTTGCCGACGCCGGGCTTGAGGGGCACGCCCAACTGGTGCGAGGCGTCGGCCACAAGCTCGTTGAAACGACGAATACGTGCGTCCGGGTCGACGTTGGCCTCGAAGCGGATCTCGATGAGTAGCTGTAAGGCGTCCAGCGGCTCCGTCTGGTCGTCGAGGCGCCGGGATATCTCCAACAAGGCTCGCTTGCCATCGTTGGGAAACTCCCGGCCAGAAGAATCCAACCAAGCGCGGGCATCGGACCCGGGCTTGATGAGGTGCTCCAAGGTCACGAACAACAAGTCGTTCGCATCTTCGGGGCACTCGAGGGTGATGTCGGTGAGTCGGAAGAGGTCGGCGAAGGCCTCGGACTCGTTGACGAAGTGTTTCTCGATGGCCTCCACGAGATGAAGCCATACGAGGTCGGAGTGCTTCTCAGAAGCGGTGAAACGCGAATCCTTCGCACCCAAAACGGAAGAAAGTACGTTCTTGGCGACGGTGGACTCGAATTCCTCTTTACGTAGTGCGCGGACAGCTTTCTTCTGCGCAGCAGTGAGAGCCAATCTGGGCGTCGCTGGGGTCTTAGCGTAATGTGCCCCAGGGTCTCGGGTGAAGATTGTGTCTAGGCGAATGCGCCTTGACACTCCAGGAGGCAACGGTGTGGGACCGGAAGGTCCCGAAGGCGTCGGAGTAGTAGATGGTGTAGACATCACGGTTAGTCCCTCGTGAAGCGCCCGCCAGGGCGCCCGGCGAGCTCGGATAAAATGAACGGAGCGAAAAGCAAATATAGCGAATGTGGCGTCAGGGTTCTGTGGAAATTAGGAGACAGCGTGGTCGCTCTGGCGGCCTGGCTACTAGGGGAGGGAGCACAGCGTCACCAGTCCCTTTTCGCGTCCAGAATTGCGGTGTCGAATACTGTCTGTCCAAGTCGTTCGCGTAACGATCCAACGAGAAGCTTCCCTCGCCTCAAAGCGCGATACCGTTCAGATCATTTTGAGCGACTAGCGCCGGGCACCGGCGTTGGCGCCTCAACCTGCGGGTGTTTAGCCAATCATGGCTAAAACAATCAGTGGAAAGTGTGGATTAGGTCCACTACCTGTGAGTATACAGTGGGCAATAGGTATAACTCGGATATAGATAAACCAGAATAGGCGAACTACACAACAACAGTTCAAACCATCTAACGGCTCCAAATATAGCCGTTAGGGTTTAGGGTTTAGGGTTCGGAGCCAGATCTGAATCTGCTACGTGTGACACACGTAACTAGAGACAGTCAGACTACTAGGGGTCAAAGCACTGCTAGGCTACCCCATACTAGCAAACCGCACATATGCGGTTTCATGGTAAGCCACGCTCTCATTTTCGAGAACTTGATGAGAACTCTCATCACGTCGCAGCTAAGGGGTTAAAGTACTGTCAAGTCAGATTCATTCCCCAGGCTTCCCCGCGACTTGCTCAAATGAAAAATTTACCCCTTGCGGCCGGACACTCGGAAACCCACATCGCCACTTTTCGCGATGTGGGGTTCGTTAGAGGTCCAACCGCACGTATATATGTGGTTATGAGCGATATATATCAACTTTGATCGCTGTATAGCGTGGAAAGTTGATGAAAGATGTAGGGAAGCCGACCGTTCCGCCCGAAACCCTAGTCCACAACGGTCGGTTTCCAACCGGGATCGCGCATAACAAGCACTACATAACAATACTAGCCAAGCTGAGCATATGTATGTGTTCCTGAGAGTCTTGGCAACACATAAATATGCTCAAAACAAGTTGCAATGGCCTGGCGCAGCTGATGATGATGCAAACTCCGGGGGCCATTCAGAGATAAAGACCCCGAGACGAAGGTAGTTCCTGCGAGTCTTATCCGAGGACAAGATCATTCCGCGTATCCATTTGGGAAGGCCCTGCCAAAGATGAGACGCCCCCACACACATACAGTATTAGAGTGATTCATTAATCCCACAATGCGAGTGGTTTTCAATGCCAAAGGAATCAGTCCAAGGAGAAATGAAAGGTGAACACCGATGAGATGTGAAAAATCACAACTAGTATGCTCGTAAGTATGAAACTATTAACCAAAGGGGGGGATTTACGCACGTCAGTAAAGTCTGCACACTCGTGTAGTGAAGCCCAAAACGTCTTTCCTTCTGCGGTGTTTAGTGTGTTGACGCCAAGGTGGAGTAGCTTGGCCATGTTACACTTGCGCTCCATTAATTCAATGCAACGCTTTCCCACCACGCCAATCGCGCCTAATACCCGCAAACATCCAAGAGACCCCCCCGGAGGTTCTTTTTGAGAACAACGATTGTGGGGCTTCACTCCCCACACATACATACATACCATTAAAATAAAGGTACTCGGAAAACAAAATAAAAGAGCACAAGTATAGCAGGCACACATGGATGCATACCTTCAATAGCTTGGTCTGCCTTCACGACATCCCAAAAAGCCTGAACACACTCTTGTGCCAAAGAAGGGGCTATGTCCATGGGTTCCTGTAAAATGTAAAATGTCGTCCAATGCAGTACAATAAGTGGAAGCAATGCAAACCATTTTTTTTTGGCAAAGGTACTCAAAGCAAGGAACAAAGTGTAAGAAACACCCACCGTTCTTTCAAGAAGGGACGATACGAGCGCCAGCTCGGTCTGCTCAAAACACCCACAAACATGAGATAAGAAGAGTCCAACCTCATCTAGTTTTTCATGTGGCTAGGAGGGATTGTGACCCACCTCCTCAGGAAAAGCCGACTTCAAACAGTCTTGCCAACTGTGCGGGGCAGCTCCCACCGTGGGTCCTATGTGATCACGACAAACAGCCACATTGTTTAAGTTAGTGAGACAACGGCTTGACTGCAAACCTAACCAGAGGGCTCACATTTTTCATTAACCTCAGACACACAATCATTTACCTTAAGCAGCTTCGTAGCATACTCGAGGTTCTTGATGTGTTGGACACGACGAGTAAGGGTTTCCTCGTCGTCGTATCTCAACGGCTGTACTTGTTCTGCCTGAAACGGTGCGCGATTTCAGGGGGCGGAAAGGTACCAGCTCTTACCTTTGGACTGAGCCTTGCATAGAGCGTGCTCAAGCACGCTCATTGGGAGTTTTTTTACTTCTGCGGGGAGAAAACCCAACCCCTCCCAGCCCAGGTCGCGCAGCCGAGTGGCTGCCTGAACAGCCAAAGTGGGATACACCAACCTCACACCTTTACCCGTTGCCCTCGGGAAAATGGCCTTCAAGGTTTTCTCCGAGCCACTGCCTGCACCCCACGATAGAAATACTTAGAAAAAGTGCCGTTCAAAGGATGGAGGTATGGGGACATCGAGAGAGACATCGAGAGAGGCATCAAGAGATGAGACGAGAGAGGAGGAGAGAGGCATCGAGAAAGAGGGAGAGAGAGAGAGAGAGATGAGAGAGAGAGACCTCGAGAAAGACATCAAGAACTCGTGGGAGTGACGAGAAATGCATGAGCTAGGAAAGACGAAGAAGAAACCACCAGCCACAGAAAGTCGTGTCACAAACAATCTCCGATTCTATCTCCGACCCCTTGCGGACCCCGGTCGGAGATAGAATCGGAGATTGTTCGTGACACGACTTTCTGTGGCTGGTGGTTTCTCCTTCGTCTTTCCTAGCTCATGCATTTCTCGTCACTCCCACGAGTTCTTGATGTCTTTCTCGAGGTCTTTCTCTCTCATCTCTCTCTCTCCCTCTCTCTCTCGATGCCTCTCTCCTCCTCGCTCGTCTCATCTCTAGATGCCTCTCTCGATGTCTCTCTCGATGTCTCCATACCTCCCTTTTGACAAGACATGCAGTCAGTAAGTATAAACAATGGAAACAATGGAAATGAACTTACTGAGGGCAGGGACGAAGTCACACTCGGGGAACAAGCCCGTGTTCACCAAGCGGGCGGTGACCACGTTGCCCCACAGCGCCCCCCAGCCCAGCGGTTTCGGTTTTTTGCCGAGCCGCTGATGGCTGTTGGGAGTTGTCAACCACTCCAGGAAATCCTGAACGCCTTGACCAGTCTCGACGTCCATGAGGTCCTCCATTGCCAATATTTTGGCATCACCAAACAGCCCGTGGGCTGCGTGCCCACTCAGCACCCTGAGCTGTTCAATGCCGGCTATAACAAATATACCCACACCCGCACAAACCACAGAGTTAGGTGGTATCATAATCATCCAAGACATCGCGTGTTCTTCCCAAAATATATGGACATTGAAATAAACACAATACTTAAGCAAAGAAAATAGTAGAAGCAACTCACCTGTTGTTCTCTCCAGGGCCGTGTTGAAAGAGTTCTTCCCAGCCAGCAAAGCTTCGAGAAGATGCCTTCTTTCGGCATCCACAGCCTGCCCGAAACCATAGTAAGCCGGGCTCATACCGAACCACTCGGTCAGCACGACCGATCCCTCCGTGGCGTCCTCCACCTTCACCATAAGAAGGAGATGCTCCTCTATTTGTGGCCAGTGCTCGCGCCGTGGCCAAAAGAAAGGGGCGGGGTCCTTCTCATTCCCCACCAGATTTTTGAGGAACTTACCCTTCAAATATTCGTAACTGGAGAAAACAGTTACAAATATTACCAAAAAGAACGCCTCCTCGCGTTCCTGGTTCTCCAAGAGCTCTTGGACTCGAAGTCGAAGAGCGACTTCAAATTGGTTGCAGCCCCTGGCAATCCCCCTCGAAAGGAATATGTTATACTTCACAGATTATGCCAAATGCACTTGATGTGTTATCCTATGATGTATTTTGGTAGGCTATGCTATGCAGTGCTTTGGTATGTGCGTATTGAAGAACGCACCTGTCATAACACGACAGGCGCGTTGATGTGATGCCCAGCTCATCGCGAGCTTGAGGCGACAGTTGTTGAAAGGCCTCAGAGAACATCAGGAACCGAACAAACTGATCGAGTTCCTCATCGTCGATATGGCAGTCCTTGTGCTGCTTGGCCTGAAAAAACACCATCCACAGCAAACATACCACAGACCACAGACCACAGACCACAGATTGAAAAGCAAAGAGGGCAAAATATTACGGGAAGAAGAAACCTGCACACACACTCAAAGGGTCCCTGTGGCCGACCAAGAGGGACCAACACCAGGAATAGACCCGTAGGAACGAAAGGTTTCAATGAACCCTCGTTCGTCTTTACCTATATACACAACGACATACCCGTGCAAAGTGGGAGCCGTGCATTCAGGACGTGCCGGATTGACAAAACAAGGCTTATCACGAAGAAATACATGAGGCAAAGAATACACCGGTTCAAACCAGTTATATCCAACTGACACTTTCAAAAGCAAAATGCAACATGTAATGTTCCCTTTTTTTGCGTATTCTTCCAAAGCACGCTCAAGGGCCCTACCCATGTTACTCTTACCACCGGTGGTCCCTCCAGGGGGGTTAGCAAAAACTTTACGAAACCATGGGTTTTCAACTTTAAACCCATCTTGTTTCACCGAGTAGTATTTCCTAGCCTTCACTCGAAACTTATTACAATCCCTCTCACTGAAAGGGTCTAAATCTATGCCCCCCCCCAAACAAACTGATGACAAGAGCAATGATCCATACAGGGGTCCACCAACTGTCACTTTCAGTGCTCACCCAAGGATTCCTCTCAACACCACCAGCCAAACACTTTGAGGTAATGACCTTAGCAGATGGATTTGACTCCACTGCCTTGCGCCATACCTCAACTCTATTCCTAGGGTCAATCTGTAACAATGCACTAGCCTCCACGTGAGAAGAGGGGAGGCGCCCAATGGGAGGCTCTGCGAAAGAAAGTTCTGCCAAGAGCGCACCCATTGGTACGTACCGCTCGTAAGCGGTACGTACAGAAAAAGGGTTGAAACCTTTTCCAGGCTGAAAATAATCGGAAAGAGGCGGCTCCCTCTGGGGATCCGCCTCGTGTTTCTCATGCACTATGAAGCAAGCCAGGGCACAGTGAATGAACCCTACAAACAAAGTCTCTTTCATGATGTCCTGAGATATGCTAGCACGCAAATCTGTAAGAAGTGCACGCACACTTTCGACCCCAACAGGGGAGGCTTGTTCACCACCACCAGCCGCCATGGGCTGTCCCTTAGCCTTTGCCCTTGCCCTTCCTTTAGGCTTTGCAATTCCTGTGCAAAGAAGGCCAGCAGATCTCTTGTGAGCTGCGATCTCTCTCACTCTCACACACGCAAGACAAGAAGGTAGAAAATAAAACGAAAAAATCAGGCATCTCCCAACACAACGAACTTCAATAAAACGCTGCAAATAAAAAGGAGAAAGGGTAGCAGCTTCGTTTCAATCTGCGTACACTCGCTGGACCTTACCAGCCTGTAGGTTCTTGGTTGTTTTTGCAGCTTTTCCCATTGTTCCTATATCCAACCAACCCCGCGAACAAAATTTGCCATTTATTTCAATAAACAAAAAGGAATGTAACACCACATTCACCATGCATAACACAACAAGAAAACTAACCCCAAAATCGTCAATTGTGCCACGCTCTCAACGTGCCACAATTGACGATTTTGGGGTTAGTTTTTAGCTAGAACACATCAAGACAGGTTTCTATGAATCAAACATACGAAAATAACAAATCAAGATACAATTTTGAGGTTAGCATCGCTAGATTAAACCCCCCGACCCTACGGTCCTGGAAAACGTTAGTATGTGTGCTAACGGCATGCTAACGACATGCTAACGCATGCTAACGACATGCTAACGATATATGCTAACGACATACTAACGTTATGTAGCATGTCGTTAGTATGTCGTTAGTATGTCGTTAATACACATACCAAATGAAACAAAAGACCTAAAGACATACTAACGACATACTAACGACATGTACTAACGACATACTAACGTGACGTTAGCACGTCGTTAGTATGTCTTTAGTAAACATACTAAATACATCATAACGGCATACTAACGGCATACTACGGACATGCTAACGATGGCAAGCGAAGTGGTTTAGTACGCCTATATGATGCCCATAGCACTGCATTAGTACGCCTTTAGCATGTTACACCCATACTAACGCAACCATCATAAACGCATACTAACGACATGCTATGGACGTCCTAACGCGGACATACTAAAGACATACTAACGTTGGTGTTAGCATGCCTTTAACGTGTTAATTATATTTAGGACGCACACTAAACGCATACTAAATATGCCCTAACAACACAATGCAAACGTTGCAAGCACTCCTGCGTGGGAAACATGATGCGAAGGCGCAAGCATAGTGAGGTACGAGATACATCATGCTGTGAGCAAGGTATATGCGTGGATGAATGCGTGCACTTTGACAATTGACGCACACTTCTAGAATCATTAATATTATTACTTTTCACACAACAATCCAAGCGCAAGTAGGGCTGCCCAATACGTAGCCTACACTAATCTAAAGAACTATTCTAATCACTTTAAAAGAATATACAACAAGCTAGAATTTCGGCGTTGGTCTTGGATCTTCATTTCTTCCCGCTCGCTCATTTTTGATGGGTCTGAAAAAGCAAGTGCAACAAAGAACCAATATTTAGTAAAGTGGAAACACTTGACACAAAAGCACAACAACTTTGGCTTTAACTTAGGAAGGGTATAGCTTGTACCTTAAGGGTTGGCGTTGGTTGTAGGCTGAAAATTGTTTTTTCTACTTGCTCATTTTCAACCGATCTGAAAAATTCAACGCAACAAAGAAACCAATGCTTAGTAAAGCGAACAAACACATAACATAAACGCGCTGATTCTTGTGTGTCAGCCTAGGAAGGATAGCGCACACACCTTAGGTCTTGGTGTTGGTCATGAGCTGAAAATTGGGTCTTTCCACTCGCTCATTTTCAGCCGATCTGAAAAACAAAGTGCAACTCAAACCCATAGGTTAATAAAGCGGAAATAAAGCGTAAGTCCAAATACAAGATCACCAAAGGAAAACAAAAAGGCCTAGTGGGGTGAGTTGGAATTCAACCAACTTCATCTACTCCAAAGGAGTAGCGATACTTCTCGTTCACCCCTCAATACGATGCTAAGCACACCGACATGCACGTACAAAAATACAACAACCCTCGCATTCACTATGAAAATATCGCACAGTGCATAGTGTGTTTATGATAACAAGAACAAACATACGGTATTACATAAGCAGTGTTCACTTTGTACCGTAACATAAACAGCTGTGCGAGCTTTGACCCATCTACATAGCGATAGGTGTTTTGAACAGTCCAGTACAGTCGAGTGTCACTCGACTGTCGTGTGACACTGTTGAACTGTGACACTGTAGAGCTCAACGTTCATCTCCAAACTGAAGCTCGATACCTCGTGTCACTCGTCGTGTCGACTGTGACTGTCATTGTCATTATTGTCATGTCATGTCAATGTCATGTCATGTCACAGGGCTCTACAGTAGCAGTAGTAATTCTGGAATCTGTCACGTCACGCTCAATTTTCTTTTTAATTTTCGCCAAGCCCTTCACTCGCGTCATCGTCACTCGCGTCATCGTTTCGCGTCTAAGTCATTGTGACCATTGTCACGTTCCACATTGTCCATCTTTCTGGTCACATGGTCGAGTGGACATGACATGTGATTCTGCGCGTGAGGTCGACGGTTCAATGCCCCCCTAATTTTTTCATTTTATGTTGGTATGGCTTTAGCCTGATGGGGAATATTTGTGAAAACATTCTGCCCCTACAGTATGTTAGCATGTCGTTAGCATGTCGTTATCACGTCATGTGTTAACGACATGCTAACCACATGCTATAGACATGCTACAGAAGAGAATCTTTTGAGGAATATTCCTCCGGCGTGTTATCACGTCCGTGTTTAGCATGCCTTTAGCATGCTTTTCAGTATGTAGCACGCCTGTAACACGCCTGTAACACGCCTGTAACACGCTGTAGCATGGCGTTAGCACACATACCAAATGAAACATCGCATGATAAAGCCCATATATGCACGCGCTAACGACGTGCTAACGGCCTGTGCCACTGCGTTTATGCAGTTTAGCGACGACGGCTGCAAATACATGTGCGCCATGCGCAGCGGATGCAGTATCAGATGGAGCGCTGGCGCTGCGACACCGTTGGATAACGGATATATCTATACGAAGTATATAAACTTCGTATATATATACCCGCATGGTAGATGATCAATATTGTAATGCTCATGCGATATCTTTGAATGCGGCACATGATATATAATCGATATCCAATGTATGCATACTTTATGTAATCGAGTATGCATATATGCACATGTTCGATATCGATTATACATTATGTGAGTAGTGCACAATGGTAATGAAGGGGCGAGGACAGTTTATAATTAACTCCAGTGGCTCACAGACAGATCCGCGTAAACGAGTTCTCCCGTCCACCAGCGCAGGCCAGGGCCTGCGGTGCGTACTTTACTTGCAGCGGCACTTCGAATTTTTAATTATAGATTTGGCCGCCTTGCAGACTTACTCTAAACAGGCAGACGCAAGTATTCCCCTTTTGCGCAACTCGAAACGGTGCTTTGTACGGATTTGGTTAAAATTAGCTAATTTTGTTACAATTGGGTTAGAATCAGCTTAGCATTGAGAACAGTACGCGCCATTCACGACTGGGAGCTTCTTCAAACGACCGTTCACACCTTCTAGATAGGGTTGCTCTCCATATAGAACACATAGATCCGCCCGTTCCGATCACGGGTCAACGCCCGCCATCGGAACATTCTGCGCCCGAATGAACTTACCTTGCGCACTGTTTTATGGAAATGTAACTTCAGTTGGTAAGTTGCCATAACTTATGTGTCTAAACACGCAAGTTATGACGCGCTATAGCATCCCGCGGTCCGCTTGGCCGCAAGCGCAGCGCGGGAATGGCGTGCTGGAATTGGCACTGTGACATGTTCGTACTGTCACGTGTCATTTCCGGTATGTCATCTTCGGTGACTCTGCTTGTGTCAGTCAAAGTATTTATTCCCGTATGTTATCAATTATTGAGTTCGTTCTTTATCTCGCCGGGAGCGTTCTCCCCGTGGCTGCTGTGCTGTTTCCAACAGGTTATGGGACCACTTTACGCTTGCGTATTGTGAATTTTTGGCGTGAATTTTATTTCGTACTCGCTCTATCCTTATTTTGAGCTTAGCCGTCTTTATCGCGGCTTACGGAGTCAGATTCTCGTTTTCGCTTGGACTATCCGGCAGTTTCGGGAATTTACGGCAGAGTGGTATCGGCATTTCTTTTGTTCGCGTTCGCTTTCTTTTTCCACGATGGCTCTCGAGAATATTTTGTCCGATGGGGAGCTTCTTGCTCTTTTGTTATCGTGCGACGAGAGATTGGAGAAGGTGGACCACCTGAAACGCGTCCAGCTCGTTTCTTTATGCCAAGCCCAGGCTAGAGCGCTTGATCATTTCCGGAGTGCTCCGCAGATTTTGACTCAGCCCTCTGCGGTTTGCGACCCAGTTGTTTTGAGTGTCATTATTGTCTCAGAGGACACAGCAGTTGGTGGTGCTGAGTCCGATGCACTGGTTTCTTCGGAGGTCTGTTTTTGTGAGCAGGGCGTTGGCACTGGACCCGTAATTTTGGACACCCGATCTGTTTCTTCGCAGATTACCACTACCAGACCCGCGACTGGGCGTTCCAGTTTGCGCAGGCTCCCACAACAGGCCCCTCTTGTTCGTGTGGAGCGTCACTACCATCATTCTGTAGAGTACCTCTCTCGTGTCGTTGATTCAGAGCAGGATATCCACGCAGTTTTTGACAGTAGTGAGAGTGACGATGAATCGGAGTACCCACTTGGGTATTACGATGAATCTGACGACGATTGGGAGGAGACTGGTGGCCGATTGGCCTCTCCGACATTTTCTTCTTCTCAGTTGGAACAGCAGCCCGCCCTGGACACAGGTTTCCAGGGCGACTACTATGGCGGTGTTTTGGAGGCTTCAGAAGCTGAATTTTTCCCGCAGCAAGACATTTCGACTGGTAGCGCATCTACTTTTGTTGAGGGCGCTGCGCCAGCGGACGGAAACTACGACAATTATTCTTACACCCACGAGCATTCCGATCGCGAGGAGCACGACTCTGGTGGTGCTTGCGAGGAGGATGTTGACCACTCCGATTACGATTCTGGAGACCGCTACGACTCTGGGTCTGGTGGTGCTGGCAGCGGCTCCTACGATGGTTATTCTTCTAGGTCATCTTAATTTCTAAACGGACAGGCAGGGCTTTTATCTCGTGTTTCGACCACTAGCTGAGATGGGGATCTCTCCGATGTATTTTGTGATTCGAGTTTTGACCACTAGCGGACAGCTGGACATGTTTAGTAAGTCGGACCTTTCAGGCATTTAAGACCTCTTTTCTCAGTTCGCAATCGACGTCCACAGCTAAGCCGACAGGCAGCTTCAATCATCTTTACTTCTTTTCCCGTGAGCAGACAGGCGGCATGGGTACTCGCTGCTGACCACTAGCCGGCAGGAATTTGACTTAGAAATCTGACCCGCATGAGATGAGCACCTAGCAGTATTTTATTCGGCATCCTCTGTTCAATCCTGTAACCTTGTGATCTTTCTAGCTTCTAGACTTAACCATTCTCATTAGATGTAAACTCTAGTAGCTAGGGTGGTGACTTTCACAAGCTGTAGAGCCACCTCAGATGAGGTGGTGTGCTGGAATTGGCACTGTGACATGTTCGTACTGTCACGTGTCATTTCCGGTATGTCATCTTCGGTGACTCTGCTTGTGTCAGTCAAAGTATTTATTCCCGTATGTTATCAATTATTGAGTTCGTTCTTTATCTCGCCGGGAGCGTTCTCCCCGTGGCTGCTGTGCTGTTTCCAACATGGCGTTAGCGAATCTGGGGTTAATGAAGCCGCGCTTGGCCTTGGGACGTTCCAATGCACTCATAATACCTATTTGAGATACGCTATGCAAGAAAATTGTGTTCATGTTGACTAATTTGTGCGTGGTTAACACACTGCTAGGCAGCGCTTGCCACTATAAAACTGCTGGAGAGTAGTGTTAAGCCCGTCATGGGGAAACGAGAAATAAGCGTGATCTGACTGCTGCGATTCATTACTGAGTCTGTGATCGCAATCGAACGATTTACATTTATTGTCGAGCGATCGTCTTTACTGTCGTGCCTCATTTTGACTCAAGCCAAAAGCGCCGTGTCACAGACTCACAGTCAACAGTGTCACTGGCGTGCCACGCTTCCCCTCGTTTTCAGTGGGGTCGAGCCGACGAAAGTGTCTCCACCTTAAATATGGCATTGTGCACTACTCACATTATGCATGCACGGCATGGTAGATTATCGATGTTTGTCCGCATGAAAAATTTCATTCTTCGCGAATGCTCGACTCCTGCGATTACATTGCAGGCCCTGTGGATGCATGGCCAACATGCATACATCACGCAAACATGCAAGCTGATGCACGAATGACACTATCGATGATGGAACATGATGACAGCATAATGCATGTGCATTACTCGTGATATTTCGTAAGGTCAATATATGCGTATTTAATTTCTAATTATACATAACGATGCTTGTGACACAATCAAAAGTCAGCAATCGTCACAGCTGCTTGGATTTCTGATCGAAATGACGATATACGTTGGGTTTCAGGTATACGAAAATAAAAAATAATAAATACGCACCGACGGTGCACAAAAGTACATGCATGTAGGTGACTATATTCTACATAATTATCGGGCGTTGTGTTGTTTTTCATAATCAGCCGACGTGGCTGACTATGCCTCCCGAATGACGATTATTCAAGAGTTTGACGATTTTTCAAGTCTACGGCTGTATGAAACGATTTTATCAAATCTACGGTGTATGCGGGTACCATATCAAATATTTCGTGTCGCGACCGTGAAACCTTTCCGCAAAATTCTAATTTAATTACTAGTGATGACTGTATCAAAACACGCTCTATGACGCTTCATATGTGTGTGTGTGTATATCTATATCGGATATTCCGATGTACCTTCATGTACGTGCCCGTAGCGTAGAATCTGTACTTATCACACAGGTGTATAAATTGGTAATGCCACTTGTCAGCGAAGCATCCCATCTGAGGGATTAAATTGTATCGAAGCACAAGTAATCACTGCTATTCATATACCCCATTCGCACAAGCACACGCTCACAACTCGCTTCGTGTATCGCAAATGCCACACTTGCATATCGTGATGCCATCTGCGCATTTGCTTGAATATGTTTGCTTGATTATCATGATTGACATTTTATACTCGCATGGTAGTGCCAATGGCCGAATTTAAATGTGTATCGTCTCCATTCGCATGGCGGCTTGGTAGATATCCCGTTGGATGCATCCCAACCGACACGCAGGCTCGACAGTTGCGATACAGGAAGCGAGTTGTGGGCAGATATATTGCATAATTGCACCATGCGTGTTTGACATGCAGACGATGTAGAAAGGAGCCCGCTAGATCTCATCGCGACATGTGAGCACGCCGTCTGCAAATATAAATGTCTATTAAAAGGAAGCACGTTGTGTCACTTGCGTGTTTTTATAATTGTAGCATGCATGCGCGTCCACACAATGCATATACTCAGAATAAATGTCTGCATGAATTGCCACTGCGTTTATGCATCATCGATCATCGCAGATATCAGCGCAACGACGCTTCAGGTGCAGGCGCATCCGCAGGCGCATCCGCAGGCGCACAGGCGCACGCGCATAATACCATATACATACCCAAATCATTCCCTTGAAGATCTGAAGCAAGTGGCTTTTGAATTGAGATCCGCACAAAACGACGCTTCAGGCGCAGGCACATCCGCAAGCGCAGGCGCATCCGCAAGCGTGCCTGCAAAATCTTAGTGAAGCAGAGATGAATGCACTCAATTCAGCAGACCATTCCTGATCTACATACGCATGTATAAAATAATTGTGTGAACGCATATTATAATTTTTATAGCGTCTGGCACGTGTGCGATCATATATGATTATGCATATGTTGTACATAACATGCATGCCTGCATGCATGCATCTCGCAACTATTACGTGATTATATTATCATTTCTCAATCTCCGTAAATTTTACCTACGATATACGTTCCTCCTACGTTATACGATTATTTTATTATTTTTATTAATATTAATATACGTTCCTCCTACGTTATACGATTATTTTATTATTTTTATTAATATCAATATCATATAATAATAATAATAAATATAATAAAATAATATATTGATCTACGATATACGTTCCTCCTACGTTATACGATTTATTATTATTATTATTATCTTTATTATTAATATATCATCCTATGTTCTCATCTTCACCATTATTCAAGAGTTTCACAATTAATCAAGTCATAATACAATATATAATATACATAAATATATAAATATATATATAATATTTAATTAACAATGTTCTCATCTTGATAGGGGCGGTAGGTATATAGCTGATACGTACAAGTAAATCGCCATATACCGGATGACGGATATGGCGATGGCGCTGGTGCCTCCATACAAATCGCCGCATGACCACAAAATGACATTTGATGAATATTAACGCGCATGTATGCGCGCGCGAATACCACTCTCTGCGGCAAGCGCGAGAGTAATTACATCGATTGACGCGATGGTTGATGCGATTACATTCGCCATCGCGACCCCCATTTGAGGCATTTGTACGGAGCGCATGGTTGATTATGGGTGCTATGGCTCGGTGCTATGTCAATTTATTGTATGGATAATATGTGTTACGTGCACTCGCGACGTCTTGATTGCTACTTGGGCTGTAAGGAGACGACGTGAGCATGACTTGACTGGCACGTCACACTGTTTTGCCCTTTGTTCTTTAAATTCAGTATTTAGTTATGCCGTGTAATAATTGGGCACCTGAAATCAATCGTCGACATTGCGCCACCGTCACCTCTCTTTGATTTATTACGTCATATTTTGCGCCACCGTCACCTCTCTTTGATTTATTGCGTCATATTTGTTGATACCACAATAGCCACCGTCACCTCTCTTTTATTTATTACGTCACATTTGTTAATACTATAATATTGCGCCACCGTCACCTCTCTTTGATTTTATTACGTCACATTTGTTAATGTTGTAATATATTGCGCCACCGTCCTCTCTCTTTGATGTATTACGTCACATTTGTTAATACTGTAATATCACCGGGCGGATACGATAACGAACGTAGAGAGAGTCTTCGTTGGCCTAGCTTATCAGTGACATACAATACCATCGAACGAAGGTACATAGCCCTACATACCGTAACATGCGATGCCCCGCACACACATGCTAGCGCTTCCCTCATCCGATGCGCACACTCGCTTGCAAGCGAGCGTTCGGATGAGGGAAGAAACCCTAGCGGAAACGTGGACGCGGTTGACATCCGCGTTTCCGCGAGAGGTGACAATACGCTGTCAGATGCTCGTAATGTTTCCAGTATGCATATGCAATATGTGTGATGTGCTCATGCTGTTTATTATGCTTCCTTGCTAGGCATGCGTCGAGCCGCTGACTCGACGCATGCCCGATCACCCCCTCTAACGCGCCGCGTCCCGACTCCTAAAATCTGGACGGATGCTGCATGCGCAAGGAACATGTTCTTCCTAAGACACCGAAGAATTACTATGCGAACTTGTATTGTGTTCGGTATACAACACACAACACTCGCTGCACTATCTAGCTTGTTCACGGTCTGTCTACAGATGATCGCATATCAATTCCATTTGCCTACGGGCATATCACCATTAAATTCATTTGCCTACGCGCAGATCACCATTAAAATCATTTGCCTACGCGCATTTCACATTATAATCATTTGCCTATGCGCATTCCACATTAAAGGCATTTGCCTACGCGCATTCCACCATATATGGCATTTGCCTACGTGCATTCCACATTAAACCCAAGCCGGTAATAGTATTATGATGTATTATATGAAGAGGTATCAAAAACTTTATTGCAAGGTCCACATCTCACAATTGAAATGCCAAAGGCACAGCAAACGAACAAATAAACTCATCCAAATGCCAAAACAACTACCTAGAAAAACACCATGCAAATTCCCAGCGCTCACCTATGTTGATAATCGCACACACAGTACTTCCAACGGTGGTGGTTGGGAGCGTCGGTTGACTACTAACAGTATGTGACGAATAGTTGATCCTCCGAGCAGGGTGCGCGACGGCAGCTTTGTTTAGCGCAGGATGCTCTATATGTGGCATGCGATTCGTAACTAACCGTACCCGAAAGAAAATTCAAGCTCATTCTCACACTGAACGGCATGTGGCCCGAAAAAAGCCAGCCCACCACCATCCTCGGGTGGAAATGAGAAGCATTCAGGAATAGGATGGAGCCGTGACAAGATTCCACGCGCACAATCACATCGCAGCCCTCCAGAGCACGTGTAACAGCCATGAGGCGCCGGAGACGAAACGGGCGAGTGTAATAAGTGTCAGCCAAGCGAATCCAAAATGCTTATCATCTATTATCACACACTGAACGACATAAGGCTCGTCGACAAAAGTCAGTCCACCATCACCCCAGTGAATGTGAGAAGCATTCAGATACACTGGCCATGACAAGATACCACCTACTCCGACTCATCTTAAACCCGAATACAAACGAATAGCAGAGGAAGTTAGTATGTGCCGATCACTGCCCAACATGCAATATAATAGGATATTCTCCGGGTGACGGATTACGTAAACGGCATGCCCCCCGGAAGCTCACAATCGATTGATGGAGCCCGTCGGTCAAATGCAAACGAATGGAGACATGCTGTAGGAACAGGAGAATGGATGACAGCATGACCCGTTGGCATGAATCTTTACCGGGTGCGTCATACGGAATGTATCAGTGCTACACACAATTGTAGCTAAATATACACACTTTAGAGGAACGGAATCTGACATTTAATTTGGCATCTATAGTGTGTCCTCTAGGAATAATACTCACAAAACTTGGAAAATGGGAGAGCATCTATTCCCGGCATGTTCATCCCCGCGCTACATTGTGGGAACAGGTACCATAATGTCTAATTAGTCCAAGATACTTCAATGTGTTTTGCATCGTAGCGTCCAAAGCCATTTACAAACGAGGCGCTGTTTTGAGGCAGAATGAGTTCTCTCCCACGCACACCTTCACAGGGGAAATCAATTGCTTAAAAGCTTCGTCGGACAGCCCAGAGGTGTTATTGTCGCCGGGAGGGCCATTCCTCCGGAGACCACGATCTCTGGAATCGCCACAGAAGCCAACCCAACCGACTCATCCACGGTCTTTAGAGTACTCATACCCAAAAAGGAAAGCAGCAAGCTATGCACAACAAGCGGTACATATGTATCCTAGAAGCATGTGCATAGACACATGCAACATACAAAGACTCAAATAAAAATGTATGCCAAGAACTGCCGAGTGAAAGGAAAAAATATCCTTTCTGAGCCTCACATGGATTCCAATCACACGTCAGCGTGAAATGTTGGTGCGTCTGTGATACCACGCCTTCCCCCCAAGGATGCCAACACCATCACAGAGCAAATGACGCGGGCGCACCAATTCCTTCCCGGACGGACAAATTGGTGCGGAAGATATCAGTGCCACCTGGGATCAAGCGGGACGCCCAGCCGGCTAAATGTAAGCCACGAGGATGAAAAAAGGTGGCATCCTGCCCGACGGCTGTTTTGGGCCTTTGATTCCCATCTCCTCGAGCGCGGGCAGCATATCAGGGGAGGGTTCACCGTGTGATTCAGAGAGGTAATAGCACAACCCACACATCGTGCCGATATGGGTTGGGAGAAAATGGCTTCAGCTACACTCCGCGTCTGTGCCAAGCGACATGAACGCGCTCTCAAACTGCACGAGTTGTGCCTATTCATTGTGTCGTCGTGTGACACGAATGCATCGTGAGGCAGCATGCGCTACCCTAGACTGCTTGCGGTGAAGGTGCCTAGTGCGCTCTGCGGCGGTCTATCGCACTGAAGGTGCCTAGTGCGCTCTGCAAAAGGCGGTCACATCGCACTGAAGGTGCCTAGTGCGCTCTGCAAGGCGGCGACATCACTGAAGGTGCCTAGTGCTCTGCAAAGGCGGTCAGATCACTACCGAAGGTGCCTGTGCGCTCTGCAAAGGCGGTCTGAATCACTGAAGGTTGCCCTAGTGCGCTGCAAAAAGGCGGTCACATCACTGAAGGTGCCTAGTGCGCTCTGCAAAGGCGGTCACATCGCACTGAAGGTGCCTAGCGCGCTCTGCAAAAGGCGGTCACATCGCACTGAAGGTGCCTAGTGCGCTCTGCAAAAGGCGGTCACACCGCACTTGGCCGGGTCTCACCGAGCAAAAATACGTCCCCAACGTATATGTGGTTGGTCGGGACGAAGACGCTAAAGAGCCCGACATCGCCCTCGACCGACTGCGCGCAGGCCCGGCACCCCTCCACCATTTATTGCATATGTCATCAATGCGTGATCCGTGAGGTCGAGGCAGCTATGGCAGGGCAAGCTGTCAGTGTGACCTGGCTGAAAGACATCAACTTTATGGCAACAGCTCCGATCTCTTCACTGCAGGCAACCGCTTCTTCCTGCCTCCAAAGAAAAGCCTTGCGCTCCGAGTGGGAAGGTGCATCCCGTGCGAACACTTCGGTTCCGAGTGAAGTACTGGCTCGCCCTGCCTACATCGTGCTGCAGAAGCAGGTGGGGGGCGCTGTTCCTGGAAGCAGCGGGCGGTCACCTGCAACACGCACTCTCCTGTGATGAAGGCGAACGCGTACTCCCCGTGGCGAGGATGCCGTATCAACACAAACTCCCTGCCCAAGCAAAAGGCGGATCATCGTGAATCGTTTGACTTGTGTGAGGCGAGGGCCACCTTGGCCCTCCCGATTCTCTTGCTGTGCATATACAAGCCGCAGAGTTTCGCAGATGCGGCGCAGCAAATCCGCGGAAGCGATGCCCTTGATAAATTCATTAGCACCACCAGAAGCTAAAACCTCCGAGGCCGTTTGCTGCCATGCGTGAAGACGCCGTGCTGCGGCTGCAGCTTGCTAGAGGTTGCTTACTGCCAGGGGTGCAGAATGCTGCGCTGCAGTCGACTTCAACGGCGCTACTGAGCTACTGCGGAGCTTCCAAACAGCTCAGCGCCAACCTACACACCTTGAAACCTAACGCTTTCTGAGGGCGGAGGTCAGCTCGTGCCTGACACCAGCAAACACTTCTGAGTCCGACTTCACAGCGTGCCTCATACCTCAAGCCGGGAGAGCCTTCCGAGTCCCACTTCACAGCGTGCCTCATACCTCAAGCCCGGAGAGCCTTCTGAGTCCCACTTCACAGCGTGGGGGATTGTTGCAACTCCGAGATGACAGCTTGCCACGTACCTGAAGGCGGGGGAGCTCTCGGAGTCCGGGTTCACAGCTTGGCTAATTTGCTTACTCGCGGAGTACACGTGGCCCACGATGGGTAACTTGTGGATGAACCACTCCCCCGTCCAGAGCAAGGCGCCGCCAAGCCACGAGGAAACAAACACACCTGCAGACAATGCCGCGCAATGCAGTGCACTCGTCGTGAAAGGCCGGCCACACGCTGGACACTCTAAAACCGTGTGCCAGGTGTGCATTCTCGCCTCACTCGCTCGCTCGCTCGCGTACTCTTTAGAGTTGCATGGAAAGACAACTTGTGGAGGGTGAGCAGTGAGCACGGAGTCTAGACGGCCGCGCTCGGCATGAAAAGAGACGGGCAGAGGGCGGGTTACCAGTCAAGAAGATGAATACCATCGAGGTGATGAATCCAAGGCCTGCTCCCAGGAAAATACACTCTCTGACGTGAGGCATGCAGCGCTCGCATACGATCGTATGTCAAACGCGTGAGAGGTGTTTGGCGCCCTAAAAGTTGGCTGAACGGCTTTGCATCGCAACCAACAACGAGAGCCTCCTGAGAGAACGTATGTGCGAAAGTCGGTGTGGTACGAGTCCATGCAGACACGTAGGAACTAGCAAACAGTGTAAGCGGGAAGTGAAGAGTGGAGAAACACGCTCGCCAGAGGCGAGTTCTCGGCCAGCTGCAAAGCAAAATGGGGATGGTCGAGATAGCGAGTGGGCAAGGCTCTCATTAGCCAGGTCTCTCCACGGGGTCAGGCCCGCGCACTTCAACAAATATGCATTCGATATTCGAGCCGATACCTTGTGCACTAGGGGGAAATGAAGGCGACAGTGCTTTCACACTTCCTGTATTGTTATTCGCGTCGAGATCAAATTTCGGCCCACACTCAACCTCTAGTTTGCCTTGAACGTTCTGTTTGGGGAGAATATGCTTTGATGCAAAATGCATTGACAATAAGGTAAAGTCAGTGGCCAGTAGTACAGCTTCTTTCAGCTGAAAATAATTGTATGACAGAAGATGTCACTCACGATCGAACATCCCCGATCTTCAATACACCGGTGCAACCTAGGGTTGTGACGGGGAGGAAAACCGCAGACGTTGGGCCTTAGAACTGCTCATAGCACTGGCGCTTACCGAAAACATGGAACCCAAACAAATACTGGTACAGCGGCGAGAAGAATTTGTCGAAGAAGGTCAAGAACCAGAAAGTGACGTACACAGTGATAGTGATCGGAAAGAGAATCGCACTGTTGAGCAGGAACACAACGCCCGCATTAGCCCAAATATTGAGTGTTAATGTGATTGTTAAAAAAGCTCCATTCATACTGCAAATATAGGCGATCGAGCTGCCCGTGGTCCACTGTTATTTATTACTCTCTGCGAGACTAGTGCCTCGAATTAAGTAATGAACCGACAGCCCAAAGAAAACCGTACGTCGCCTTGGCGTAAGAAAGTGTAGGGCATCTGCAGCGCGTCAGACCACGTTATACCTATCAACATTTTGTGCGCGTGCACAGCCTTATGGTGCAACGCAGGGTATAAGTCGAGACATACCATCCGCTCATAAACTTCTTTGACGCCCAGCTATGACATACCGACATGCAAGCCTGGAAAACCTGCAGGCAACCACTCTTGCAAGACGATTACGCTCCGGAGACAAATCAACTGTAGAGATTCAACGTGCTCGCTTACCTCTCTAGCTGCATTCGGGGTCGAGTAAACAGCAGTGCCGTGCGACGACCCCTTGTCATTTTCGAGGTCCTCGAGAAGCGAATTGCGCCCTTGCTCTTCGTCAAGGCCTGAAAAACGAAGGCGACATAGCTATGAGTGTTCGTAGGATACAGTGTCGATAAGGTGCACAATGTATGAGGGTCAGGAGATCGCAAGCACGCTTCGCACTCGCGAGGAACAGCAATAAGGCGGCAGCCAACTCACTATTGCGAGTCGAAGGGCTCCTTAGCCCATCCGTCATCTTTCACTTTTCAACAAGCGGCGTGCATTAATTCTCCAGGGAAGTCTGCGTACGCATGTGTTCGCCCCACGGCTCAAGCGTCCGACTACGGAGTGAACTGGCAGCTTTCCACTTGACTTCCGTTTGTTCACTCCCAAGCAGCATTCGATCGGGCCGATTTTCATGTTATTAGAGTTTTCAGTTTTATTTTATAGCACGCAGTGCGAGAGGTCAGAGGACCATCGCATGACCAGATCATCAGACCGAGGCGACGCGACGCCCGACGCGACGCGACGCTACAAGTACACACAGCCTCGGGAGGGAGGCGAGGCGAGGGTGTCCCACGAAGTGTCCCACGCCATCGCGAGCGCCATGGCGATCGGATGGCGAGGCGAGGGCTAGTACTGTCCGACTCCGTGCCACGTCTCCTGCGGAGTGCGGAGCTGCGGACAGCCACGGACACACTTCGACTTGACACTTCACACTAGGACCGATCTCAGATGAACAGAAGACACTTGACTCAACCGGGTTGGCTTCGAATTGACTTCAGTTCACGGTTCACGACATCCGAGATCCGACAGCGAATCAGCGACACTTGACTTTTCACGACTGCAGCGTGCAGGCCGTTGTTGATCACAGCTCGCTGATTGGTTCATAGGGAAAAGATCTTTGACGAAAGCTCGCATTATCGATTTTAATACATTCTAGATTCTTCCTTCCATTCGATTGAGATTGTGATTGAAGCTTGTAGCTTCGCGAAATCGGAAATCGCTACTGTTGAATTATGCCCCAGGTCATTCGGTTCTGATGTGTTCTGATCTCAAATTCAATCTCACAGGCAGGGTATCCTTGGATCCCCAATGAAGGCACACGTCGGGCGAGGTTGTTCGAGAGACTCGACCCCGACTTCTACGCCGGCATCATCGACAAGTACGCCATGCCCGACGAGTTGACGAAAGTTTCGTTTAAGCAGCTTTCGGTTTTGGTGATTCGGCATTACACACGTTGGCTTCAGGCCGGTGGGACTGCGGAGCGGGGCAAATCGGCGGGGTCCGTTCTTTCGGCCGCTGTCCGGTTGCGCCGGTGACGACACAGACCCCGTGCTCAAGTTGTTGTTGGAGAAGACTAAAGTGTCTGAGCACTTTATCCGTACGCAGAAGGGCGGGGCGGCATCGAAGAAGGCTCGGGTGGCCTTCGTTAACGGCTACCGCCCTGAACTTCCTCGTACCGACGCACGCTCCGTTGGCTTCGACGTCCGAGGCAGGTGCGTGAAGGCCAAGGAGGGTGCGCTCCACCACGCATGCCTGGCGGGATTGCCCGTTGCGGGGCGCTGGACAGCGGGGCTCGGCGCGGCCTATACTGCCAGCTGGTGGATGCATGGGGCGCGGACCGACTCCCTACACTCACCCGCATTGTGCCAGGTGTATCAGGAGGCTGCGGACTCCGCTGGTGGGGATGCGTTCGCAACGGTGGTGGAGATGCAGGGCGCGCTGGCGGTGATTCGGGACGGTGACGACGTCGAGGCCTTCGACGTCCACATGGCACTTGTGGGGTCCCTAAAAATGTCACGGGTTTGATTACAGAGCGTTAGATGTGTGATTCGAGGGGCATTGCTGGTTCTTGCTAAAAACATCATTTGATGTCGAGGAAAATAACGCCATCTTCGGAACTGACGTGGGATGTCCCCTTGAGGGTGTATTTGCGGGGCGCGGGGGAAACCCTATCGGGTGGTACCTGTATTCGTAGAGGTTACGCGGGTTCGCGATATCGCGGAAAAATGTTCGTGAAAGTAAGAATATCGTCGGAAGGGGTCCGTTATAGCATGGGAGTATATTAGCTTCATGACGGTGAAAACAATAGAAGTGTCAATTATATTTCCTTTCTATGCATATGGGAGTTATCAATGTATTCTGATACCCTAACATGCAATATGTGTGGCACAAACGTTGATAAGGTGCATACTTGACTCGGAAGATAGAGTTGCAAATATGTATGTGAAACTTTAATATACTAATAAACACAGTACGCTCGTTGCTGGGTGTTCCAATATGGTGCGTATTGAAATTTTAGAGTGGGCAGGGCATAATCTCCACTTGCGAAACGCAAAAGTCATTGCAACATCTCGCCGACATTTTTCACACCTTACACGGCTCGTGCGGGGTTGTGGCAAGTCAATAAAAGCATATTCGAAACTACTTATTGTACGGTGCAAGAAAAGTGTCGATGTGCACTATATCACCATGCAAGCGATGTACCGATTTTTTATTTCGATTCTGGGGTGAAAATGAAGCGAATTTCGCCCCATAACCAAAACCGAAAACATAATCTACGAGAAAACACGCATCAAAGCCTCGCGCGTTTGAAAAATACTTATTAAGGGTATGCAAGTCCATACACCAAGTTTCAATCCGTGGAAAGGTATGCGCATAGCTAACGAGCTCGATCCCGGTCCGACCGGCCCGAGATGCATCGATGCTTTTGGCAAACCCCAAACCCAAAACGAGAATGCCACTAGTGAAATAAGTGCAGAAAGGCGGCTACAACAAGTGCTTTGAACTTGCAGTATGTCGAAGCATACTGTTATGCAACTATTGTGATACTATGCAACCGAGAGACTCGCCGTCCAGTCGACTATGAAGATCGTCAGGTGGATGGACGTGCATCAATGGACCTATCAAGTCGAGCAAACCAAACGAAATTACCCTTCGGTTATACCAAAACCTTCACGGCAACTAGCGAATATTAATACGACAGCAATGCATACGCATATTTAGCGACTTGGAGAGTCCAAACGGAACCTGTTGCTGCGCTTTTACGGTGTGGATTTTCATTGCCCAAAATAGCAAAAAGGAAACACAAATTAAGACGCAACGTAGTGGGCAGAATAGTTACTTTAAACGGCCGCACGCACTTTTCTCCAACCCCACACACTTACAAAAGGTTCACGTTTTCCTGTGGAACCGAACCAACAACAGCAACTCAGTCAATAGGTGCTCATCCCGCATCGGGGTAGGCACGCGGCTAAATTCTAGGCGCGCTCCATAGATAATACGCAAAAACGAATAATCATCCTAAGCTATGCGCTATAGAAAAAATCGTACCTTCCTCATCAAGTGTGTACAAGTCGGCTCACCGACTTTCAGCTCCACTCAGCTCCATCCAGAACCACACTTGCAAATCTGCGCACAGGGTCCGGAGCGGTTATTTCAAGCTCCAAAGTCTGTCACGAACGTCATCGAAAAATATACGTTCAGTGCGTACGGATAGAAACGAAACTCAAAAAAGCGCCTCATCGGTAGTGTTTTTCAGCGCAGAAAACTGGACTAAAAGCACCCCATTCAAGCAGCCTTCCTTCCATGGAATGCATTGCGATTCTCACAAACAAATTCTCTGTCATTTTGAGCGCCGAATGGTTACTATCCGGCAATCCTTGTGAGAGGACCAAATCCGCTCTTGGTCCTCTCCAAGGCTCTATATCGATATTTCCGATAACCGATACTATCGATATATCGTATTTATCGCCGATTATCGGATTGCAATGTCTAACTATCGATTGTGCAGGTTTTGGTGTTCCATATTTAATTCATAACAAATTACATATAAATGTCCAAGTAATCGATTATTTATCGATTGTGCCGATTATCGATACCGTTTTTCGGATATCAGATTGTATCGATACCGAAAAACCAAACCGATATAGAGCCCTGGTCCTCTCGCAAGGACCAACTTTTCAATATTTGTTTCGGGCATTCTATTGGACTCCGGTGTGCATATCCCATAGAATATAGCATAAATGGGACCTAAACTAAGAAGGTTGATGGGCCATAGCATCGGAATCTCATCAATATATATATATATATATATATATATATATATATACACATTGTATATATATGTATATGTTGTATATGTTGTATATATATATATATATACCCATTATATATATATATATGTTGTAGCACGGATGCGCGTGCGAGAAATTGTCGTGGCATTTTGCATCCGACGAAACGGGGGGCTCCTCAGCTCCCCTGAACGTTTCCGTCCGTCACAACTCTAATATATATCAGAGTTTCAACGCTCGCGATCTTTTTGTACATCGAAAAATGACATGGCATCCGGGAATGGCATGGCATGGCATTCACATCATCCCACATCCCAAGTTCCGAGTGCTGTGCCACCGACTTCCACGATGCCCATGCCGCTGCCGCTGCCGATCGCGCCTGCGCCATCGCCATCGCATGGCGTCTGCGACTCTTCCCGTCTCCTTCGCTTGGGAAACCGAATCGTCATCAATCGAGAATCATTGCCATGCGATAGCGATGCCATGCCATCGAATTCGATCATCATGTGTGTTGTGAAAGTGTGGAGAGAAACGAAAGGTCTCTTTTGTCTTTATATTCATTGCAAGAGGGAACCCAAAGGCCACAATCCTTCTCTCAGTATTCCTGAACACTTCAAGATAATGGCTTTTTTTCAAATTTCAACTTCACTTTCTCTGCGAGATATATGGAACGAACCATTGAGGAAACCTGTAATTATCTTGAAAAATATTGTCGACAGGCTATTGCAGGGAACGAATCTTCTTTTTATTCAAGGGTTGGACTTATTTAGCCGTATTTAACCATCACGCATAGTTTTTAACAGAGCCCATATCCGATATAGGTCGTGGCTCCTTCCCGAACTAGCGCTGTTGTTGACTGAGTTTTCAATTAAATGAAATGATTTGCATAAAGCTCTTTCCCCCTTGCACAAGGTTTATTGGCATCTCCTTCTTTTGGCAGGCTCCTGCCACCCATTCTTGGAGCATATTGGATATACGGCCAACTTCGCAATCCCACTCATAGGAACGTGGTACACGGGCACTAACAGCTGGTTCAGCGTATACGCTTACCTCTTGGGCTTTGACTTCCTCAATGCATTGGGACACTGCAACTTTGAAGTCATCCCGCACTGATCAGTGCCTGCCTTCACGCACGCCCGCCAGTTGTAGATATTTTCCTGTTTCCCTGTTCTACAAGCGCGAGGACAACGCGTGTTGCTGTGCGCTTTTTTGAGCCAGGAAAATGCGTGTAGCTGTGCTATTTTGTGATAACCACTAATGTTTATCCCCTCACATGGCATAGGCTGTATGAAGCCGTGCCGCCACTTGAGTATCTGCTATACACATCGTCATTTCACTCGCTCTACCACTCGCGCGTGCACATCAACTTCTGCCTTTTCATGCCCATTTGCGATTACCTTTACCGGACAGCCGACATAAGGTCGGACGATCTTCATAAGTCTGCTTGGACTGGCGGTCGTATGCAAGACGACGAAGTCGCCGATAGATGTGGTGCGTCGCATAACTTTTCCCGTTTCCACAATCTATCGCAACTCGCCTTAGCTCCCTTCCAGCGTATGTAGCTGAAGCGGCACGTGTAGACTATGGCAGACATCCTACCGTGACGCCTGCTCCTGCGGATCTGTCACGGTTCTACTGGTGTATGTCACAGGTCACCCGCAGTGTCGAAGAGGTCCCGAGCACCTGACTTGATGCTCTATGTTTGTTTGTTCGTTCTCATCTCAGCCGTGATCGCCACGAGTGTACAGTTTGTAACAAACCCCGGCTTCTCGTGGTACCGAAGCCGGGGTTGTCCAGCTGGTGACCGGTCACTCGGGACTATCAGTATCTGTCCCATCATATGCACGCGTTTGCGACAAGTTTCTATACCTCGTACCTCGTGTCCTACTCTTCGAGTGGGAAAATAGTTGTTCGTTTACTCTTATCGTATCACGGCTTGGCTCGCAGGCTTTCCTTGCGCACGGGACGGAGCTGCTCTCCGTGTTCCACCTGCCTTCATGGGACGGTATGTTCTGGCCCGGGCTTCCTTTGCATGCGGTGCACTGCACCGAGTGCCACTTTCGGGCACCAGTCCAGATCGGTGTGCAAGATAGCTCGTCGAGGGCAGTGCTCCTCTCATGCAGGTGTACTCACTCGATTGAACTGAGGTTTTATTATCTCTCTTTTGCGCTCTGAGCTGCACAGGAGTCGCTATCCAATAGTTTTGCATTTCGTCGACGCTCGTGGAGTTGAAGGGTGGGAGAAGTAAGATCCTCTGACTGCTCCCAAGGAAAAAGTGTGATCCGAGGGGTTGCCTGTGCAGGTCGCTTTCGTCCAAGCCTTTTAACCCAACGTGGTGGCTATACCCGTTGTACCCGGTCGTTGTGGCCATTTTCTTGGTGCTCTGTGTTTTCGGCAAGCCCTTCGTTGCTACGAAGCATCGCCTCGGAGAGTTCAAGCTGCACGTGCACGTAATCCCGGCATGGGGCGTTCAGGTGCATACTCAAGCAACCCCACCTGTCCCCGTATGTACATGCCCACGCCCGAAACTCTTCCTACGTAGCCGGCGCCGGATACTTCCAGCTGTCTAGCAGCCACCTCCCCACAAAAGTATAAGTTCTCTGGGCGGCTCTTACGCCAGTGGGATGGTAGGCTCACTCGCTGCGGGCCTGCCCTTGTGCAGTTTTTTCAGGAAGGGCGAGCATGAGCGCATACACACGCACATCGAGAACTCCATTCTGAAGGCGGATAAGGCCGGCGTGAAAGTGGCGGGACTTGAGGCGCTTAATAAGGTGAGGTTGCACCCATGTACGTACTATGGAACTGTGCCCACGAGACGCACCCCATATGCTGTCACACCGCACTGACCACTCCAACACTATGCGGACAGTCTGACCAACACACACTCTCAGGAACAGATCATTGATGCGCACAGCTTGCTGCACCTCTTTTGCCTGTAGATGTGAAGTTGCAGGTGTCACTGAACCGCCCTTGGTATCAGCGAAGGCAAATAGACCTTCCTGCATGCGAGCCCTGGACGCGCATACCCGGCGCACAAAGAGTTGTATCCGCATTCTTCCTCTTGAGTATTATGGGTCCCAGCTTTGCTGAGCTTCTTGTCGACTCCCTGCCACGCACCGTGATGCTTCCCCGCCGTCACCCACAGACAGCGTCTTGCCATGTTTTCGGTCCCTCCGGACACACCGGCTGACTCTTGTGGCGTAAAACCATCCTACCATGTATCCAGAGCTGACACTTGTGGCGCAAAGCCATCCCACAGTGCATTGAGAGCTGACTCTCACATTCTTTTGCATCCTTATATCCAACTTGAGGGGCTTTGAGGTGAGCCAGGCCCTGCTTTTTCCTGAGGTGCAAAACCAATCGGTTGTGCTATGGAATAAGTAGTGAAATCGGCGGCCCGCGTTCGCATCAGTGGCGTGTGCAATGGCATATGCTGGAGGTGCACTTAATAGTGCTCTCTGCATGCAGGCGGAATTTTTGGCTCTGGTGCAAAGGGCACTGCAAGCCTTCTAGCGATGGATGACGACGTAACCGGACTCTGCAAGCTTCTTAATAAGTCTTCTAGCAATCAGCTGTTGCCATCAATCTGCTTCCTGATAGCTTGAAATCTTGTCATAGCTTGCTCCTAGACTCACTT